>VMDO01002491.1:0-69504 GCA_007922755.1 Pedetes capensis
GAGCTGCCTTCTGAAATCTTCTGTTTAGTTCCTTAACTTCATCATGTCTTCCTTTTGCTTTAGCTGCTTGACATTCAAGGGCAAGGTCCAGTGTCTCTTTGGACATGTAATTTGGCCTTTTCTTTTTTTCTTGTCTTTTTAAGAACTTTTTGCTTCCTTCTTGAATGATATCTTTTATGTCGTGCCACAACTCTTCTGGGTTGTGAGTACAATGATAATCACCAAGGGCTGGCGCCAGAGTGGGTCACTGTGCTGAGAAGACGTTGGTCCAAGGATACAAACTTTCAGTTAGAGAGTTCAAGAGATCTTTTGTATTATGGGCTGATTATAGTTCATACAAATATACTGTACATTTCCAAGTAGATTTTCAATGTTCTCAGCACAAAATGACAACATTGTGAAATAGTACATATGTTAGCTAGATTGAGCCATTCCACAATTCATATGTGCGCATATTTTAAAACATCAAGTTGTCACCATAAATGCATTCATTTTTGTCAATTAAAAAATAAATTAACTAGAAAAGAGAGCCCCCTTCTGATTACACCTATGTTTATGTTAGTGAGGTAGCATGGATGGGTCTGGTCACCAGAAAAACCCAATGATTAAAGGTTTGGAAATTTTACTCTCACTCACTGACGTATGGGGCTGGGATTTAGCTCAGTGGGTAGAGCGCTGTGCTGCAGTCTCTGAGGCCCTGAGTTCAATTCCCAGCACCGCAAAAATGGGAGAAGGGCCTGGCAATGCACTCCCAAAGCAATCCCGAAGTACTCAGCCATTGAAAACCCTATGAGGGTCGCTATGAGTCGGATACCAACTCGATGGCACCTAACAACAACAACAACACTGACATATGGGGAGGGAAGAAGGGCTCAAGACTGAGTTTGAAAAACTCTTGAACAATGCGATTGATACAGCTCACCGGTTAGTGAATGCAGATGGGCCCTCAGAGAAGAGATAGAAGCCCTTCTCTCCTTCTACCCCATCGGACCTTGCCCTCCATATCTCTCCTATTTGTTTGTTTTTGAGATGCATCCTTGAAAATATACCAGTATACACAAACAATCTGTTTTTTGAGTTCCTTGAGCAATTGTAGTTATAAAGCCTCAGGAAGGGGTCATGGGAACCTCTGACTTACAAACAGGTGGTCAAAAGTACAGGAGGCTGCGTGTTGTTGTCTGAAGTTGGGATCTAATGGCACTGGCCCATTAGCAACAGGTACATAGTATTACAGTTAAATTGAGTGGTAGGACATCTATCTGGTGTCAAGAGTATTTGAGAATCTCAACACAGGTGCACACAATTGAAAAATACTCAGATAATATAAAATTCAACATATGTATTAAATGTAATGCCTGCAGCCGTAGCCCTGTGGCATCAGATCCCATCAGATCTTGGAAGCTAAGCAGGGTCGGGCTTGGTTGGTACTTGGATGGGAGACCGCCTGGGAACACCAGGTGCTATAGGATTGGGAGACGGACCTGGCAACCCACTCCCAAAAATCAATCCACCATCAAAAACCCTATGACCAGCATAAGAGCACTGACAATAGTGTTTCACCTGTTGTACGCAGGGTCGCTATGAGTCAGATACCTACTTGATGGCACCTAACAACAACAACAACATTAAATGTAATATTAATCTTCCATTCAGTTTTGGGATATCAAAGACACATAAGTGAATGGAGCACAGTAGCCACACTTTTAATCTCAGTGACTTGAGAAGCAGAGGCAGGAGGATCACAGGTTCAAGGCCAGAGGCAGCCTGCAAAACTTGATGAGGCCTTGTCTCAACACACAAAGTAATAAAATAGGCTGGGGTATGGCTCAGTGGTTGACCACTTGAAAAAGGCATGTGTGAAGCCCCAGGGTCAATTCTCCAGTACAGAAAAACAAAAACATAAATAAGAAAGACTTCTGATGTCCCATGAATACTCCTAAATCAAGACGAAGAGCAAACTGTAAACCAATACATACCTTGAATGCAAGTAAGTAAAGATGCCATCTGAACTGACTCCAGTGGAGGATCTCCTCAATCCAAAGAGTGTAAGTGGGATGCTCAGTTGTCTTTATGATATCTTGATATGAACGATACTCATTCTCTTGATGATAACTGAAAGAATATCCAGGTCATACTTTGAATATCACTTAATGTTTTCTGTAGTAGTAGTTGACTCAGAGTCATACTTTATACATGCAAAACACTTTTCATTTACAAGCCCTTTTATGTCAGTTATTTCATTTGATCTCACTTATTTATGACTAGTACTGCTCCTGCAAGTGAATGACATCAATCAAATTCAGAATTCTAGGTTGGGAGCTCAAAAGGAATTTCATTAGGCCTTATGTTGTGTGGATAACATACACATAGAGATGAGCAAGCTGGATGTTCCCATTAATAGCTCTGATTTTTCTGCTGTGCCTTTGAAAACCTGAAATTGTAACCGAAGAGGCAAATTGGATAGACGTATAGGAGACTTGGGAGTGTGGACTATGTGTGAACTGGGGACACGGCTTCATAACTGGCATAACTGCCAGAGAATATATTTTAAGCTCTATTTACTTCTATGCTTTCTGCCTAAAATGGAAAGCAAACATTCCCTGATGTCCTTTGTGTTTATGACCTAAAATTATATTCAAAAAATATTTTAGATGGTCAGTGATGAAAGCCATTATTATCATACACAGTTAAAGTAGAGAAGAAAAGAAATATTCTTGATGACTCCAGAAGCTTCAAAGGGGAGAGCAAAGAAAGGGAGGGTCATTCTTAGACTACTGAAGAATAAAATACTATGCTGGCAATACTAATTAAGTAAAAATGAAATTTAAATTAAATGAGACTAAGAAATCCTCACATAAAAAGGAAATTATGACTAAATGTTCCTCCCTCACTCAGAGAGGAGCCATCAATGATAAAAAGTACTAATCTTGAGGTGTGGAAAATGCCATAGAAGACTTCACCAAACTGTAAAATTTATTTCCTCAGATACACAGTACAAAGTTTTGTAGACTAACGTACAAATTTAGATTATTGTTGTTGTTGTTAGGTGCTGTCGAGTTGGTGTGCGACTTATAGCGGCCCTACATACAACAGGCAAAACGCTATTGTCAGTGCTTCTCTGCTATTCATAGGGTTTTCAATGGCAGATTGATTTTTGGGAGTAGGTTGCCAGGTCCTTCTCCCAAGCCTATAGCACCTGGTATTCCAGGCGGTCTCCCATCCAAGTACTAACCAGGCCCGACCCTGCTTAGCTTCCAAGATCTGACGGGATGGGATGCCACAGTCGTACAACAGCATGCATAATTTAGGTTATAAGCATCTTTTATTCATCTTCAACGGGGCCAAACAGGGAGCCAAAGAATCTAAGAGTTCTCACCTAGCCACTAGGCCCTTTAATAAACCCATCATTCCTTGGGACTCTTGTTGTTGTTGTTGTTGTTAGGTGCTGTCGAGTCGGTATCCAACTCATAGCGACCCTCATAGGGTTTTCAATGGCTGACTGTTTTGGGATTGCCTTGGGAGTGGATTGCCAGGTCCTTCTCCCATTTTTGCGGTGCTGGGAATTGAACTCGGGCCCTCAGAGACTGCAGTGCAGTGCTCTACCCACTAAGCTAAATCCTAGCCCTTGGGACTCTTAGGAACTCGCATATTTTACAAGCCAGACAAAGCGAATAAGCAAATTACATCAGACTATCCATGTAAATTTATTCAAATCATTCAAGCTATATGTACTAGTAAAAGACCTCATAACTTTAGTTGTAACCATATAAGTTTAAATACCCAACAAAGTGATCAAATCCATTGACATTGCCCTATATTGAGAAAAATTCTACATCCCCTCAGCTTCAGGAGTTTAAGGCAAGGAATTCTAATCAAGATTTAATCCCAGGTAGAAGCCATGTCTGACATCACAGAACTAAGCAGGATTCTCTTCTGAATGGTAGGGAGGGAAGTCCTCCCCTTACCATCACTGTGGGTTCAAGTCTCAGTTCTGCCACTCTTAGTCTCATATACCTACTTAATGATATGGTGAATTTGGAAAATGAATGAGGTAATACAGGTTATAACATACTAACCAATCGAAGAGTGTTCATACCAAAAAGGAAAAAAGGATGTGGATTCATTCAGGTGTCCTCAGGAGTAGGCCAACCATGTAAGCTAAGCATGGCTGGGAGGCAGGAGGTGACATGAAGGTCAGTGTCAAGCATATTCATCAATTCATGCATGCATCAAATATTTACCAAGTTCCAGGTACCGTGCTAGAAGCAGGAGAATACAAATAAGCAGAACAAAATACTCCTCTTCCACATGGAGCTGTCATATCATATGACAATTTTTTTTTCAGTGTTGACGGTGTTAATAGGTTATCTTCTCAAAGGTTTGGAAAATGCTGGGTTAGAAGCAATAGCTGTCTTCTTTGTCAGGCCCTGTTCTAAGTGCTTTACATATATTAATAGTTTTAATTCATCAGACTACCTGAGAGGTCATTGCTTTTATGATCCCTCATTTCACATACAAGAAAACACAGATAGGTTAAAGAGCTTGCTTAGGTTATGCTGTAAGATTTTGCAGTCCTTTGCATTTTGAATTTCTTAGAAAGACTAAAGTACAAATATTTCCTAATGTTTTGGCTATGTTGTCGTTAGGTGTCGTTGAGTCGGCATCTGACTCATAGCGACCCTGCATACAATAGGCGAAACACTATTGTCACTGCTTTTCTGATGTTTATAGGGTTTTCAATGGTGGATTGATTTTTGGGAGTGGGTTGCCGGATCCTTCTCCCAAGACGACAGTATCCGGTGTTCCCAGGTGGTCTCCCATGCAAGTACTAACCAGGCCCGACCCTGCTTAGCTTTTGAGATCTGACGGGGGTCTGATGCCACAGGGCCACGGCTGCAGGCTTTTTTGGCCATGGATACATTCTTTTCCTCGAAGTGAAGAATTTCTCAGGGTCAATGATTTTAAGGAAACACCTAAGGAAAGACTATGAAACAAACTAAAAAGAAAGAACAAAACTTCATTTCTGATGCTGCTTGCTGTATTTTACCAGCCACATTGAACACTGGGTTTATTTTATTCATTTTGAGAAAGATAAAGTGCCAAGCCCTAACCTTGAGTTCAGGTATTACACTAAAACTTCTAATAGGTTTGAGAATACAAATAGTAAAACAGAAGAGCCCAGGAAACAGGAGTCAAGGTTGGGTTTCTGGAACACCTAGAAATGACAGCATCATGGAGATTGGGATCCTTATTGAGCAATAACTTAGAGGAGAAGAAGAAATCTGACAAGTCTTTTTCATAATAAGATCAAAGAGATTATGACAGATTGTGAAAATACAGCCTTATTTTTCAAGTTGCTGATTTGTCTTCCTGCTGCTTTCCACAGTAGCTGTTTATGAAGGAAGGGTGTTTAACAAGCTGTTGAGGATGCCCTTCTCAGCTGAATGGTTTAACCTCTTGAGCCAATAGGGCTTTTATTGATTTGCGAGTGACAAGGTACAAAGAGGGAAAGGATCATTTTCCTTATTTATTTGAAACTTGAGTTTTTAACAACACTGTTGCAAGTCAATTGTGGGTTTCTTAAAAGTAAAGTAGAATGTAGCATAGGAAATTATATATCTCCTATACTCAGTGCTGGTATTTATTGAATAATGCTTCATTCTGAATATTTGAATGTTCATTATATCCTCAAATGTAAATATCCTAAAAAAATCAATGACAAAATGGTCAGATTACTCATTACCTTGATCAAACTTAATCATTTCCTTTTGTGCTTTCTATGCCCCTAGCACACATTTTAATAAAGATAAATTTCATAATCATGCACCATGACTAATATAGTCCCTTTTTGTAGAATAGTACAATAGAGGTCAAATTTGAGAAGGTTTGATAGAAAGTATTCCAAATGCATTAGATATCTCCAACCAAGAATTGTGGAATGACAATAATCATGAATATTCACAGATCCTGTACTGTTTACAAAACACAGGTGGGAGGAGGTTGAAAATATTGATATAAGCAGATGAGAGACCTCAACCCTGATCCTTCTTTTCTCTCAAAGGGATATGAATCAAGGTCCTTGGCAGGTATGGCAGGTGCCAGGAGATGGCATAGGGTGCCCAGCTAAGGTCTGTGATCAGAAATGTAAAGTAAGCATAGTCAGCAAGCGTGTGTAATTTCCTTGAGGAAGACCTGATCCAATCCAAGCCTGAAGTATATAGTGGAGAGCTTTGACTTCAGTAAGGACACTCCCCTGAGCATAAGCAGGAGAGGAAGATAGGCAAGGGGGTGGCACAATAGAACCTAATCTGGATGAGGAAACAAATATAAACACAAAGCAGGGTTACAGGGAGTGAGAGAGTGGTCAGTTTAAAGGACAAAGGGTCTTAAGGAAGTCAAGGCTACAGACACTGGAGTCCATGGCTTAGGTGGGTGGAAAATCAGACCACTGATCTTCTGTACAAAGAATCTCAACTTCTCATCAGGCAAAAGAGAACTGTTATCATCATTTTACAGAGAGGGAAAATGAAACTCAGGATTTCAATGTCTTGTTTGAAACTTCAGCTTCAATAACCATTATAACCAAAACTGAAACACAGATCTTCAAACAGCAAACCCCAAACTCTCAACTCAAGGGGATGAAAAAGTTTCTGAGAAATGATTTTGTAGCATCTACACTATCCATTTGGTGGGCTGGGATCTAGCTCAGTTGGTAGAGTGCTGCTCTGCATGCTCTGAGGTCCTGGGTTCGATCTCCAGCACTCCAGCACTTCCAGGTGAAGGACCTGGGAGCCCACTCCCGAAACAATCCCAAAACAATCAGCCATTGAAAACACTATGAATAATAGAAAAGCATTGATGATAGTGCTGGGCCTGGCACAGAGTCAGGGAGTGTTTCGTTCCATTGTGCATAGGGGTGCTATGAGTTGGACCCAACTTGACGGCACCTAAAACCACTAACACCACACTCTCCATTTAGTTTGTCACCCTCAAAAAGAGTGCCATTTCTGGAAGGAGCCATAAAAGTCAAAGGGAAAGGAAAACGGATATATAAAATAAAATGCTGAATGTAATGTAACCCAGATTAAAATTTTATCTCTGTGAGTATATCACACACAACACGGGAAAATAAACTTTGGGCAGGCAAGACTTAAAAAATATTTTCAGTGTATCATCATTAAGTCTACTGTTCAATTTTGTATTCTACCTCCATGTGAGCAGTACAGTTAAACAGAGCTGACAGAAAGCTACCTATCAAAACTCATGATTACAAAGCGTTGTGTGTTGGGTAGTATTTCTCTCTGTTGTACATAGGGTCACTACAAGTGGGACTCTACTCCACATCACATAACAAAAACAACATCTGGGTGTCATTGTGACGCTCAGTTTAGGGGTTTAAGTTTAAAATTGCTTATTACTTATGGTTACCATGGATCCTGGAGAATGAACAGGACAGACACATGATCAGAACAATGTGATATTCTGATCTATTCAAAGTGAGGATGCCTACATTAAGAAAGAGTTTTCACAGAAGAAAAATAAGTCCTATTTTTATTTAATATCTTTAGGGAAACAAGAAAACTTCAGGTAAACTTTCATTCCCATGTAGATTGTAAATTCTGCCCAACTAGACAGATATTGGGAAGTAAATACCACAAGTAGAACATACAAAGAAACCAGCAAAGCTTTCCAATCCATTAGATGCTTTTGCTTTATAGATGCAGAGATTTATTTACTTATGCTCTGTCTTATTTCTTAAAGGATATGAGGTACATGAATCCCTACTATAAAGCATAGGAAAACATAGATAAGGATACAAAACCAGAATCAGGAAAAGGGTATATATGAATAGAAAATAAAGATAAGCAAGGAAAAGAAAGTACAAATATAAGGTAAGAGGATCTCCCACAGTGTGAGAGGTGATTTACAAGAGAGATTTAAACTTCCTGGTAGTTGATGGGGCTGGGGTGAGGAGATCAACTAAGTCAGGTGACTGATTCAATAATACCTATGTATTATTAGAAACAGTGTTCACGTCTCTGAAGTCAAGATTTCCTCCCATCTGGGTTCTTTCTTTACCTCCTCGTAATGCAGGTGCAGACTTCAAATCAGCCAGCACCTTCTCCCTCGACTGACCTCACCAGAGGGCCAGCGCCACCCTCAGAATTCAGAGCAGCCAAGTGCCCTTACTCAACAGTGGCCTTGGGAGATATTCTCTCTGGCTCATCCATAATTATCTCTGCTGTGTTTATGTTGTTTTATCAATGTTGTTGGTGGTTAATTGGTTTTTACACTGTCTTTCCCAATACCTGAAACTTCCAGTTTGGGTATCATCCTCCTGTCTTCTAGATGACCCTGGATTATCCATAGATGTCAAGTTTAGGGTCTCCCAAGTGCCACTTGCCTTGGTGTCCTGGGTAATAACACAATGTAGTCCCGATGATGTTTCAAAGTCTTCTCTCCCCATCCATATGACCTAAGCTGAGTGATTTCAAATATACCCTTACATTGAATTTAAAAATCAGGGACACCTTTCCAAACAAAGGATATCAAAAGAACCTTGGTGAGGAAGCCAAGTCATCAGTAGAAATAAATGAAATAAGATAAAAAGCCCCAGGCAATGCCTATGTATTTCTTTCCTTCTAAATCAAAGGCCACGCACTGTGGATGTGTTATTAAATACACTGATCTCATTTGTGTTGTCTGTAACATGGCCCTACAGCGTGGGGACAGGTAAGAAACATCTGCAATGAAAGCTGGCACAGAGCCCAGTAGAATATTTAATGCACTGCACAGGCTCAATATTCTCTCATAGCAAAAACTTAAGAAAGGTGGATATAAGGTTGGGCGTGGAGCTCAGTGGTGGAACATGTGTCTAGCATGTACAAGGCCCTGGGTTCAAGCTCGTAAGAAATTCTTCAAAGGCACGCAGCAAAGATGTCTATTACATAGTTGAAAAGAAATCTACATTTAAGGAAAGATTTAGCTCAGTTGGTAGAGCACTGCGCTGCAGTCTCTGAGGTCCCAAGTTCAATTCCCAGCACCGCATAAATGGGAGAAGGACCTGGCAATCCACTCCCAAGGCAATCCCGAAACAGTCAGCCATTGAAAACCCTATGAGGGTCGCTATGAGTCGGATACCGACTCGACGGCACCTAACAACAACAACAACAACAGTAGAACTAGGCAACTTAGCCTACAACAAAGGCAATTAAGTACAGCATAGTAGTAAATTCATGCTTTCATGATATCTGTTAAAAAGATCATAAACAACTATTCTTCACCTCAACCCATTAGAGAAAAAGAAGGAAAGAACCTGAGCAGCAAATCAGGAATTTCAGCTCTGTGGCAGCTGACTTTTCCTTTGAAAATCAGTTTTAATAGGTACATTTGGGTTTTGTGGCAGAGACTGCAATTCATCTTTTCCTAAACATCCTCTTTTGAAAATGAAAACTTGTATTGCTCACCAACTGCAATATCCTTTCAGATTTTTATATTTTACATATATGCATCTAGTTTAATACCAGGCACATGGCTAAGAAGGAACAGGCAGTTGTTGTATTCGACTGTGTGCCTGAAAATAGTTGAAAGTGCCTAGATACAGCACTTTACTATAACACCTTATACTGGTCATTTGCAATGGTCTGTTCAAATCCCCTAGATTATCTATTACAAAGTCATAAATATGCTAGCACCCAGAACTGACCCCCTTATGAACCCATGTTATTATTTAAAGTTGTTAAAGATGGATTTGGTTACCAATTTTTAATGGAATAGGGACACACTGCCACAGAATATAAACAATTTTTCCTGGTGCATAAATCACCCTTCCTCTGCTGCATGGAGTAGCCTCTGGAATGGCTGGTATCTAAGGAGGGCTTTTTGTTTGAAACTTTGTTCTCAAGGAGATAAGAATTGTCAAGTTGAGGAAATATAAACACACACACACACACACACACACACACACACACACATCTTACCAGTGGGGACATCTCAGGCACACAGAATAAAATCTCTAAGATTTAGGCTTCATTTCAGTATTGAAGGCTGTAAACAGGTCCATTTGGTTGGATTTAGCTTTGTTCAATTAAGCTGAATTTATGTAATACTGTCAAGCATCAGTATTGGCATTTGGTGGCTTTCAAGATGTTATTTACACTCAATACTGAACATCCGGACAATTGTTTGCACTAGGTTCAAGCCTCCAGCTCCCTGTTTGTTGAGGTTCACCTAACATACTTTAACTCCATAAAGATTCCTGAAAGAGGCTCTCCATGCTAAGGCAACTCCATGAAAAGCCAGGCATGTGCAGCACAGAATGGAGCAGCCATCTGTCCAGAGAATGTGTCCATATGCTTCCTAGAACATTTGTCAAATCAGACTTCACACAAGTCCTCATAATCATGTGGGAGAAAGAGCAATTTCCAGCTCACCCATCATCAAATACACTGACCTTAAATGGATCCCTATTTTATTTGTTTCTCATGTATTATTGCATTTATTTTTTGTGATGACTCTCAGAAGTGTCAGCACTCTCAATATGTAAATAAGGAAATGGGGGCTGAGGAAGTTTGAGACTTGTCCCAGGTCACATAACCAGTAAATGGCAGAATCTCTGAATTCCCAGCAAAAGGAGCAATATATTACATTATACTTAGTTGTTGTTGGAGTGGGGAGAAAATACATGTGCACACATGCACACATATCCAAATATACATATGTGCATGCAAGGATGTATGTGTGCATATATGTATGTGTCTGTATATATGCACATATATATATATATATATATATATATATATATATATATATATATATATATATGTGCAAACCATGCGGTTAGCAAATGTCCTTACCTCTTTGTTTGAATAGTTTAACCTTTCAAAATATATATATTTAATAAAAGTGCCAGGGCTTGATTATACCATACTTTGAAGTTCTTAGAAGAAAGATCCAATAAATTGCAGATATTATTGGACTCAACTTTCCAAATAAAAAGACATTTTTCACTGTAACTTTCTTGGCACAATAAAGAGGTGTCGCTTTTTTCTACCTCAAAGCTTCCCATGTCGTTATCAAATTCTAAATATTTATTGAATGGGACTTGATCATCTTGCCCTCTACTTTTGCACTGCTCAGGTGCCAGACAGAGAAAGCCAGAAGGCTCCCTGTTAGTCTCTGCTGTGGCTCAGAACACTAAAGGCCCCTCCTCCAGAATACTAATATACTATCTGACAATGATTAAACAGTTGTGACCTATTCACATCTTCGTACAAGATAAGTTAAAATGTAACTAGCCAAACTTATGACAAAACTTCAAGAGAACATCAGGTAGATAAGTTGTTGCCTAATAGTTGAAAAAGTCTAGAGCCAGAGGCTTCAGGGTCTCTCCATGCTTATTCATAAGACCAAGAGAAGAAGTGGTTGATGCACAATAAAACTGTATGGATGGTGAGGAGAAGTCAAGAAGATGCCGCTAAGTTCCTGTGGTTCAAACACGGATCCAGAACATAGAAAGAAGAACATAAGATCTAGAATTCTTCTGTTAGTAATCTTACTGAATATCCTAGTTTTATTATGAAAGTTTTAAAAAGTTGAACCTGAACTACATGAATCCATTTGATCAATTACATTCCACTTCTTTACTTGTACAGTATTAATTAATCCAGCCTGCCAGCATGATTCCTGGAAGAAACTCAAGAAAGAAATATAACAAGGATAATGCTTATCCCTATCCCATCTATTCTGCTTCCTGTGGAGGAGTTGTTGTTGTCAGGTGCCGTCGACTCATAGCGACCCAACATACAACAGGTGAAACACTATTGCCAGTGCTTCTCTACTGTTCATAGGGTTTTCAATGGCAGATTGACTTTTGGGAGTGGGTTTGCAGGTTCTTCTCCCATGTGGAGGAGACATATACGCAAAACTCCCTTGAAATCAAAATTCCCAGGTGCCTACAGTTTGGATGGGGGCTGGGATTTAGCTCAGTTGATAGAGTGCTGATCTGCAGTTTCTGAGGTCCCGGGTTCAATACCCAGCACCACGAAAATGGGAGAAGCATGGCAACCCATTCCCTCAGCAATCCTGAAACAATCAGCCATTAAAAACCCTATGAGGGTTGCTATGAGCGGGACACAACTAGATGGCACCTAACAACAACAGTTTGGATACGATATTGGAGACTAACATCTAGAGTCATACTACTCCCGCCATCTGGGGCTATGTAATCTAAATTAGAATTAATTAATATTAAGCTAAAACCCAGCTCCTCAAGTGCTTCCTTGCTACATGAGGCAAATAACTACTTCCTTGGGTACCACAGACCCATACCATCTCCTTCATCACAGGAAGTCCTATTGATCAGGACTAGCTCCAGAGAATAAGATCTGTGTTTCTCTGTGATTGGGCTCTAAGGATGACCTCTCAGGAGGCAAAGGGTAGCCTGAAAAGAGACGGCAAGGTCAAGTGATATGACTGACTAACAATGCTGGCAGAGGGTTTCCCCAAACTCACCAGAGACAGGTAACGATACACAAAACTCAAATATGCATTCTCATTCAATTCTGCTGTGTGTTTAAGGAACTGAGCCCATTCTAGACCAGGATAAAGAGAGACTAAGCAGAAACTTGAACTTCATCACTAACAAATTGTTTTGTTGGCAGAGACCTAAATTTTCCCCACATGGAAACATGCCCCAGGTATTTTAACTTGTGTTTATGGGAAACAATATTCTCTCTGATCTTCTCCACCCAGGAGGTTCCCAGCCTCCTGAAATGTTTGATGTGTCTCTCTTTTCCTTTAACTTCATGGTCCTGCCCTAATTCAAGGCCTCCTTATCTATTTTTGTAAAAGTCTCCTAACTGGTTTCCTTATCTCTATTATCTCTCTTTCTAAAGCACCTTTCCCTCTGCCCCTGGAGTTTCTTCCTTAAATATACAGCTGGGCTGAGCAGTTCCTTCTTTATTTGCAAGGAATTATTGGTCCTACCATCCCAGAGAGCCCAAATTTCTGTGGTCACTTTTCTTTTGATGTCCAAATGAAAACACACATATATACACACATCCATATGTGTGCGTGTGTGTTTCTATGTGTGTGAATATATATGTATCACTGCCTAAAGTTTTGTAACAACACAAATATTCCTGAGATGTCTCAGTGTGAACACATATCCTGGTGGTCACTTGCTATCTCTTGTACTAAACTGTCCCTGTATTGTCTTCTTTGGGGTTTCCTTTGCTTTCTATAGGCTGGTGCCATTTCCAGCACCACCTGGCCTGAACTAAGAACGAAGTCTTTCCCATTATTCTGAAGACATTGCTAATTCAAAGCTACAATAATATTTGACATTTCACTCTTCTCTGACCATCTAAGAATGACACAAGAAAGCAGCAATGCATAAACAGCAAATTTACTGTGTCCAATCAAATATTTTCCTAAAGCCTTGAGGGGGCTGCAGTTTCGCTCAGTTGGTAGAGTGCTGCTCTGGGTCCTGGGTTTGATCCCTAGCACCACAAAAATGGGAGGACATGGCAATCCTTCCTGAAGCAATTCTGAAATTCAGCCAATGAAAACCCTACGAATAGCAGAGAAATACTCACATAGTGCTGGGCATGGCACAGTGTTGGGGAATGTTTCATTCTGTTGTACATAGGGTCACTATGAGTTGGACCACACTCGATGGCACCTAACAGCAACAAAGTCCATAGACCATAACTGATCCATATACCTCCCTAGTGGCTGTCTCTCCAACTAGTCCCTCATCTGAGGTCATGCTACTGGGGCCCAATGCCAGACCAAGTCCCTGCACACTCCCTGACCCCACACTCACGTCTTAACAGCCCAAGAATCTGCCTCATTCTCCAGGAGTACAAATTAATTACCACAACTTCCCATTCCAAGAAAATCCTTTATTGTTTTATCCTGCAGTCCTCTCTCACTTCCTCAGCCTGGATTAGGCCTTGTTTTAAACTAAATAAAAACATAGATAAGATATATTTCAGATTTGAAGAGACTCATTTCCCAAAAAGCTTCATTGTGTTTCTATCTCTTGAAAATGAATGTTCTTACAGATATCTTTTATAATATCATATCGCATCTGTAGCATATAGGATAAACTCTGCAATGTGGCTGCAGAGTAATGAAATGTGAAGAGATACCCAGAGTGGCTGCAGTTCTGCCATTTATTCATCCTGGTCAAATCAGTAACTCCCTATAGTTCATTTTTTCTCATTTATAAAACAAGATATTACGTGTTAAAATTTGTAAGCTGGGATGCTCACATTTGCCTGGCATAATCGCCATTGTTATTGTTATCATTCAGGTACCAGAGGTACATCATTCTCTATTCTTTCATCCTTCTCTTTCTGCTACAACCCTATACAGTCTACATAATTCATTCTTTGTTGATAATTTATTTTTATTTTTAATTGACACGTAGTAATCGTACATGTTAATGGGGTACAGTGTGACATTTCAATATACGTTAGATAATTCATTCTTTCTAAAGCAATATGACACTTTCTCATCATAAAACTCTTGCTCTAACAGTAGCACTCTGCAAATTACAGCCTATGAGACAAATCTAACCCAATACCTGTTTTTGCATGGCTCTACAAGCTAAAAATGTTTTTTGCATTTTTAAATGGTTGAAGGGAAAACCAGAAGATGAATAATATTTTTGCAACCCCAGAAATTACATGAAATCAAATTGCAGGGACTATAAATAAAGTATTATTGGAACCTAGCCCTGCCCACTTCTTTATGTATTGTCTGTGGCTGTTTTTGTGCCATACAATACAGTTGAGATATTGCTGCAGACTGGGTGGCTCATAATTTCTAAAATATTTACTCTCTGGGTTTTACAGAAAATGTTTTCCTATCTGTATTGAAAGCTTCCTCTTTAGAATGCCTTTCTCTCATTTTCTCCTTTGCCTGTGACAATGTGTATGCTTAGCAAGACCTCATTTAAATTTCCTCTTCAAGGGGTCTTCTTTGAGCCCCAAGTCTAGGTTGGATGCCCCTCCTATAAGCTTCATAGCAATTGGAGGCACAAAATAGGTCTCATTTTTGCTACAAACCAGATTACTGTGAGGACCAGGGGCAGTTTCTGATACAACTTTTATTGTAGTGTCAAAAAAGTGTTTTGTTTTTTTTTATTAAAAGCATTTTGGTAATATTTGCTGAATAAAATATAACTACTATTAATAATAACACCAGAATATGTTACTAAGGGCTTTCAACGTGCTATGCATAATGCTGACTGCTTCACACTGAACATCTAATTCATTTACGTGATATTCCTATGCCTTCGATAGGAGGATGCCCATTTTGCAGAGGGGTAAGGAAATAACTTTCTCATGTTCTATAGCAAGTAGATGGCATGAGAGACATTTGCATGCAGTTATATCAGGGATAAAAGGGAGCCAAAATTATGAGTCTTTAAAACAGAAAGCCAAAAAGCTCACACTTGATACTGCAGACTAGGATTCTCAAAGTCAGGTTCCGGAAGGCTTTGTATCATTGATGTTTTAAAGGAGCTTGTGAAATGAGAAATGTTTTCATAAAAACACTAAAATTTCATATGCTTTTTTCACTTCTATTGTCTGACAAGGGCGTAATGGAGTGTTTCAGAGGCTACCTGGCATGCCCCATCATAATAGTTTGATTGTAGAGGCATATATGAGGACTTAGCTGTCTTCTATTAAGCCAGATATTAAATTTTGCAAAAATACAAAACACTACCACTTTTTTGGGGCTGGGATTTAGCTCAGTTGGTAGAGCACTGCGCTGCAGTCTCTGAGGTCCCAAGTTCGATTCCCAGCACCGCAAAAATGGGAGAAGGACCTGGCAATCCACTCCCCAAGGCAATCCCGAAACAATTGGCCATTGAAAACCCCATGAGGGTCACTATGAGTCGGATACCGACTCGATGGCACCTAACAAGTACTTTAGGTAGTAACAACCACTTTTTTACTAAATGTTTTTTTTTTTTTTACAAAACGTACTTGTTTTCACTGAAAAGTGTTACTTATATTAATGTGTAGAACTTTACTTTTTAAATAAAATAACAAGTATTTTTCCATTTCTCAGTTTTAATTTCTAACATAGCAAATATTGCTTGGGGAGAAGGACCCAGCAGCCCACTTCCCAAAAATAATCTGCCATTGAAAACCCTAAGAATAACAGGAAAGCACTGACACTAGTATTTCACCTGTTGCACGTGGGGTCTCTATGAGTCGGACACCAACTCAATGGCACCTAACAACAACAAAATATTGACTGATAAAGCACACATGAACAAAAGCTTTTTTGAGCTTCTCAATAATTCTTAAGGAAGTAAGTGAGTCTCTAAATGAAACAGGGTTGAGAACTGATAATGTACGTAGTAGCCCTTGAAATACTCTGAGAAAGAGCCTTACCTAGGCAGTAGAAAGATGGAAGGAAAAAGAGCACTACAGAGTTATAAATACACATGAGACATACATTCTAGGAAGCTTGAGAGGATCTTTGGGTATGGCTAGGAAACTTGGCCTTGCCACGTATTGTGTGTGTGCTCTGGGGCCAATGTTTTAACCCCTTTCAGCCTTGCTTTCTTCCATAGAACAAGAGTGTAATAATTCTTACCATAAAATATGTAGATCAGTTGCATTGATGGTCCTTTTTTTTCATTCCTTCAGTTGGAGGGGGCACATTCTGCCCCACTGTTGATTATAGGCTCAGATTTGGCCAATAAAGTAAGTGTGACATAAGCAGAAGCTTGACAAATTTATTTTGATCTTCCATGACTGTTCTTGCTCGTCTACCATAACTATGAGAACACACAGAGGATAGCCTGCTAGAGGGATGGGAGAGAAATGTGGACACAAGCCAAAGTCATCTTAGACAAGAAAATAAGCCAGCTAACCCTCAAACTGTAAAAGACCCAGCTGAGATCAGCATACCTATATACCCAACTGTAACTGATAACACATACATGACTGACTGGATAAACTGGAAGAACCACTTGGATGTCCTGTAACCTCATCAGCAATAGTAAATGGTTAATTTTTAAGACATTGAATTTTATGTCAACTATTACACAGCAATAACTGACTGATGCAAAAGGTAACTTCTCAGTAACTCATGTCTACCACACGGTAACCATTTTATCCTTGAAACTGAGAGGTCATATTTAATCCCACCCCTCATTTTTATCTTGTCCTCTTAGCACATAAACACTGCCTGGGCAGCCTCAGCTACCTGGGAACCTATAACCCAGCCTGAACATTCTCTTCCTAGTGCTCACCCTCTGGGAATCTTTTCTCCAAAATCACCACAAGCATCATTTAGCTTAGTGATTGTTTCTCTGCTTGAGTTTACTTAGCTGCGTAGGATTTCTTCTGAAATCTCAGCCTGTAATCTTGCATCCATGTTCCTTTGGGTACAATATTAGATGTGGTGGTGAAGTCTATAACAGTGTCATAATGTAGGTCCAATGGAATATAGGTTGACTGAGGACTCATGAGCTGAGAAAAGAACTAGAATCACACACACTTGTGATTTGGATCAGCTTCTTTGGAATATGATGAAATCATCTGGGGAGCCTCCTGTAATGAGTCCCTAAATCCCTGAAACCAGAAGCCATAAAGTCACCCTAACAGGAAGCATTCAATATCCATTACATAAAAATGACTTCTAAAGAACAGACTGGGTTCAAAACAACTTCCTGGAGGATATATGTTTTATCACTTAATTTCTGAGCTCTTTCTCCAAACTGAAGTTCCTTCTACCACACCCAACAAGAGTCCATTCAGCCAGATTCCTTTTGAACATCTGCCTTAGTTGAGCTGAAGACATGCTCTCCTAATATCAGTCTTATGAAGAAAGACAGATTCATAATAGATTGTAATTGAAATGATAAGGCTTAGTTTTGCAGACACTCAAATATTTGACTTAACAGTGTTCTAAGATGTATAATTCAGACTTGAAGTGAGTCCACAGCTTGAAATTTTGTTTCTGTGAATGAAGCCCTGTTGTTTTGTTTTATTTTAACCAATGCCACAGTGCATTCCCATTCATTACTATTCAGGGTTAATTCTCAAATTAGTATCTATCAGATTCATATGACATTTTATTCACCTACATATAGGAAGTAGGCATAATGTATCACAGTGACTGGTTAGTTCTTTTCCCTACTATGCCTTCGATTATTTAAAAGGATACATATGGTAACCTATTCCAAAAATTGGTGACAAAGTCAATATATTCCACCTTAAAAATATCTTAGTTACTCAAAGGCCTAGTTGAGTACGTTTCTCAAGGTTAATTGAGAAATTTCTCCCCTACCTCAGAGGGGAGAAAGATAGATATATGAGCAACTTTTCAAGTATTCAAGGAGTTGTTAGTGAAAAGAAGACTCTGAGCTATTGCATATCCTGTTTGCAACTGCATGGACAAGCTCTGGTTAAGTGTACAAACTTCTGTATTTGATAGTCAGGCTTCAAAAATAAATAGTTTCAAAGGGGTGTACTTGTGTTAGCTTTGAGGATTTTTTATTTTTTGGAGAACATAAAGAGGCCCTGAATTTTATAACATACAAAGGATATTTTTTAAATGAAGGATATGCTAATAAATTCCTATTTATGTGTGCTTGTGTGCTTTTTCATGTGTGTCTATGGCAAAGAGGTTCAGAAATTCCCTAAAGTTTTCTTCACAATAAATTAAAAATGTAGAAGGAAGTTCACCCCAGGAAAGGACTAAAAAGATGTGGATATTCTTGCCAATTGTATTACTAATACCCTTCCTGGTAAATTTTCACCATTCCTAGAATTAATTAAATCAGTATATTTTGACATAGCCATCAAAAGATGCCTGTCAAAATATTAAATTAGCTTTCTTATTTTTTAAACAAATAATGTGTCAAGCTAATATCTTGCTTCTTCTTCCAGTCCTAATTCTACTCTAAGACTGTCACTTTCTAAATTATTAATATATTATTTGTGTTTTTAGAAGACTCATCTGAATCCCAACAGAGATAGGTACCACTCGAGAAAGGTACGTGCCAGTGTTGTAGATATTTAGGGGTAGAAAGGAAAGGTCTCTAAAGGGCAACAGGTAGATAAGTTTTGTTTGATCCATGCAATATGTCCACATTGTGTTCTTAAATTGAATCTGGAATTCAAGCTTCTCTTGGAATTTTTTCAGAGCTTGAACCATGGTCTAGAGATAACCTCTTGCAATATAGTAATAGCTGTTTGGATTAGACAACTTCTTTCTAACTCATCAATTTCCACCATTCCCTCCCTGTTGGCTTCACTCACTCCTTTTAATTACTTTGTCTCTATAGGCATTTTGGTTTTGGATTCCTATCCCAGAATATGCAGGGATATTGAGCAGCAGGTCTATGAAGGAAACCTTCCAGGTAGCGCTGAACATGATTTGTCCCATGGAAGCAGGCAAACAAGTGCTAAAGACAAGCTTCACAGGAACACAATTTTCCTAGAAATAGCCCAAGTACCTACTAAGAAACAGAAAATCATTGGAAAATAATTGCCTAAATAAAACTTGCATTTTCTAAGTATAAGTGCAAATGAGTTTTATGAATTACAAATATAAAAATCAAAATATCAGGAGATTTGAGGGAGAATGGTACTTTTATAGTACTCATATAGAAAATATTGGCAAAAAGCAGGGGAGTAATGATCTCTAGGCATTGGAAACCCTATGAATAGCTTAGAAGCATGACAATAGTGTTTGTCTGTTGTATATAGGTTCCCTATGAATCGGACACTGGCTGGACAGCACCTAACAACAGCAACAATGCTCTCCAGTTTAGAAGCTGCAAAGTATAAATGAAAATAGCTTTGGCAAAGGAAGAAAAATGAGTTGTTTAAGAAAAGTTCATCACAAAGAAAAAACATAATTTTACTAGAGTAGATGATTATGGGTTAAAGAAAAGAGAAATTTGGACCTAGAAACACGTATGATCCTATTTAAACCATTTATAAAGTGATTTTTGTACTTTTCCATCATGAGTCAAAGTGTTGAACAATGAATAAAATACCAAGTAAAAAAGCCATCATGTGGCAATCCTGAAATCTTATATTGAAGTATTAATATACCTGATATGAAGCAGTAGGTATGAAAAGTTAGAATAAGTTTGCCTTAAATAATTGTCATTGTTAGGTGCCGTCGAGTTGATATCTGACTCATAGTGACCCTACGTACAACAGGCAAAGCACTATTGTTAGTGCTTCTCTGCTATTCATAGGTTTTTCAATGGCTGATTGGTTTTTGGTAGTGGGTTGCTAGGTCCTTCTCCCAAGCCTACAGCACCTAGTGTTCCCAGGTGGTCTCCCACCTAAGTACTGACCAAGCTGGACCCTGCTTAGCTTCTGAGATCTGATGGAATCAAATGCCCCAGTGGTATGGCTACAGGCATGCCATAAATAATAGCTTACTTCAAATGTCAGGAAACAATTTACTCTTGGGTTAGAAAATGATCCAATTGCAAGTTTTTCTTTGTTCTCTTTTTCTTTTTTCTTTTCATCCTTTTTTTTTTTTCCAGTATTTGAGGGTTAAACCCAGGGCCTCACACAAACTTTGCAAGTGCTCTACCATTGGGTTGCAGGTGCAGCCCATTTTTAACTTTTTATTTTGAGTCAGGTTCTCACTCAGTTATGCAGGCTTCCCATGGCCTCAAACACAATTCTCCTGCTTCTGTCTCACCAGGTTTTTGGGACTACATGTATGAGTCACTACACCTGGACCAAGGTCATTTTTGATTCTCCCTGTGGCGTAGGAAAATATAGAGGAATTGTGTGAGCTCAATTTCAGTTGCCCTATTCCTTTCCTCCAATCCTCCAACATACGTTCCCAACTTTTACTTATAAGGATAGATAATTTTGCAATATACTTTACTCTATCACCGCCAATCTTGGACCCCAAAGGCAGTGGACTCAAACTGGATGACCTAAACCTAGGGAAAACATAGCTGGGAAAAAACTGGGGATAGTTAATCTGATGCTCAAGGAAGAGTCCATAAGATGGAGATTGTCAAGTTAGGGTCCCTGAGAACAAGGGAAAATATGGATCCTAAGGATGAGAGCTAAGGAATAGATTGTAACCAAATAAGCAGGCAAGGGTCAAACTTTCTCATATGGATGATAGGAGATAACATTTTCCTAGTACTCACCATATGCTGGGCACCATCCTACACTCTACATGTTTTAATTCATTTGAGCTTCCACACCAATAGGCTCTGCTTCTAGGAATCTGAGACCCAGAGATATTAGGCAACTTGTCCAAGGTCAGAAACTACAGGAGGTGACAAAAAGAGGGTTTAAAAATAAGGAAATGGGTTTAGCATGTATGCATGTTATCACTGTGCTGCAGTCTCACAGGACCATTGAACAAGCAGATGGTTGAAACTGATCAAACAGAATTTTGTAGCATTGACATAAAGAAGTTTCTGTGTTGATGGAAATGTTCTACACCTTCAACATACAATAAGGTAGCCATTGCCCTTTAAATGTCACCATTGAGCAATTGAAATGTGGTAGTGTGATGAAGGCACATTAGGTAGTAGGATGTTATGGTTTGAATATGAAATGTCCTACAAAGGCACATAAGTTGAACACTTGGCCCCCAGTTGGTAGTGCTGTTTTTTGAGGTTCTAGAAACTTTAGGAAGCAGGACCTAGCTGGAGGAAGTAGGTCACTGGGGGAAGGTCCTTGGAGATATCTTGTCCCTGATCCCTTCCTTCCTCTCTCTGTTTCCTGTCTGTCATGATGTGAACAGCCTTTTTCTCCACATGCTCCCTCTGCCATGATATTTAAGTACAAGGGATCAACCAACCGTGGATTTAACCCTCTGAAACCACGAATCAAAATAAATGATCTGTCTTTTCAAGTTATTCATGGTAGGTGTTTTGTCAAAAATAACACCCGGGGAGAACTAAATTTTCACACTGTTACTTAATTTTAATTCATTTAAATTTACATTTAAATAGCCACATATATCTAGTTGCTACCACTTTCATTGGATGGCCAGGTCAGATGCCAGCAACACATCTTACTAAGAACTATAGGAACACCAATAGTGGACCTCAAAAAGGAAAGCAAATATTTGCAAAGCCATCTTTCTGATCAAACAATCTCTGTTTTAAAACCCTCTCTACTGACTTCAGGAGAAAAATCCATACTGTTTACTATGGCCTCCTGACTTCTTCACAAACTCTGCTTTCCTTTGCCTCACAGCACCCCCAGTTCTTCCCAGGCTGTACGCTGGCCACACCACCAACATCCTCCACCCCAGCTCCCTCCCAACAGCCCTTTGGCACAACAAACTACAATGTTCACTTCCTGCGGTGATGGTGTATTTGTTCTTCCTTTTGCCTACCCCAACCCTCCTCTTCTCACTCTATGTAACACAACCTTTGAGGCTCAAAGTCAGTATAATCCCATCCTCTTCAAAGAAATCTTCCTGCAAACTAAGTTTGGCGGCACTCTTTGCTTCCCTACACCTATATGGAGTCCTTCACACACCTCCAGCCTACATATACTACAAATCTTCTTCTTAGCACTCCCTACTTTCCCCTGCCCAGGAGAATGCAACCTTCCTGAGGACAGGCAGTCTGTTTTCATTCCTCAGCTTCTAACCTGTCTATCATTTGGCCTATAGTATGCACCCAGAATTTACTGGTCCTTAGTAATTTAATCTTAGTAGGTGGAATATATCAAGGAACTTACCCATATCCTCTACAGGTATCCAATTTTTTAATGTAAAATTGTGCATGACAGTCTCTTATGATCATTTGTGCTTATGTTTTATTAAACAAAATGTCTCCTTTTCCATTTGTTTGAATTTTCTTTTTTCTTTCTTGACTAATCTAGCTAAAATTTTGTTGATTTTACTTATCTTTAAAAAATAACCCTTAGTTTTGTTGATGTTTTTCATTGTTTTCTATTTCATTTATTTTTATTCTAATCTTTATTATTTCTTTAATTCTACTAACTTTGGGTTTAGGATTTCATTTTCTCCCTAGATCCTTGAGATACAAGATTAAATTCTTTATTTTGAGTTTTTTCTTTCTTCTCCTTCTTTGTTTGTTTCTTTCTTTCTTCTTTCCTTCTTTCTATTTGATTTTTTAAAACTATAAGTTTACCTCTTAGAACTGCTTTTGTTGCATCCCTTATGTTTTGGTATATTGCATTTCCATATTCATTTATATAGAGGTAATTTTCAATTTCCCTTTTAATTTCTTATTGACCCATGGTTGTTCAGGTACATGTTGGTCACTTTTAATTAGGTGAATTTTCCAAAGTCCATCTTGATTTTGATTTCCAGTTTCATATGTTGTGATCAAAAAAAGATGCTTGGTATGCTTTCAATCTACCTGAGTTTTTAAGATTTGTGTTGTGGGCTAATATGATCAGTTCTGTAGCATATTCTGTGTACATTTGAGAAGAATGTATACACTGAGGCTGTTTGATGGAATGTTCCACATCTAGCCACAAGGTTTACTTGATCTAGAGTGCAGTTTGATATTTCCTTAGTGATTTTTTGGCTGGATGATCTATCTGCTGTGAAAGTGCAATGTTGAGTTCCCTACTATTATTATTGTATTGCAATTTAACTCTACCTCCAGATTTACTAAAACTTCCTTTATATAAACAGATGTGCCAATGTTGAGTGGATGTACTTACAATTGTTATATCCTCTTGCTTAACTGGATTCAAAATGGGCCTCTTTATAAATAACAAAAGATTCTACTACCAATCAAGAAATTCCAATGGTTTGGGGAGCTCTGTACCAGGAACCAGGGGAAAAGAAAAAAATATTTCTTATGTCACATTTTTTAAAATAAGCTTTATAGTTTAGAGAAGTTTTAGGTTCACAGCAAAATGAAACAGAAATTTTAGAGTTCCCATATATCCCCATCCCCACACATGTACAGAATCCCTACTCCAACATTCTATATCATAGTGAACACATGTTACAATGGATAAAGTTTCATTGGCACACTTTTATCATCAAAGTCCATAGACACATTAGGGTTCACTCTTGGTGTTGTACATCCTGTACGTTTTGACAAATGAATAGTTACTTGTATCTACTACTGTGGTATCAAATAGAATAATTTCACTGTTTTAAAAATGACCTGTGTCCTATTAATTATTCATATACTTGCTGGCCAACATATTTTAGGCTACATGATGACCAAGCAAAGTAGAGCTCATTTGAATCTCTAATCTAATCTTTTTGGTACCTGAATGTTCGAGGAAAAGTAGTTTTCAGGACTGACCAATAAAAATTTGGTCAGTCGCCAGGGTTGATGTACTCTCCCTTCAAAACACCTCAATAGTGTACTTCATTGATGATCTAAAAGATTTTCATCTTGAGTTGAATATTCCCAAATGTCCAGAAAACCTGAGATGACTTAAAACATAAAGCCAAAAGCTTATCATGCTAGGTGCAATGATTGCTGAAAAGCTAAAAAGGAAGCATAGCCAGAATAGAATTTGTTTTGAAGAATGAGTCCCCACTGTGCAGGTCAAACTCTGCCGTTCCAAACCATGGATATAAGAATTGTGGGCAGACAGAAAAGCCCCAGGTTCTGGCTCACTTCTGTTCTACCTACCATGGTCTTGGATAGCTCTAAGATGAGTTATTTCTCTGTGGCAATAGTGGTAGCAAAAACACATTCTAAATAATCAGAACCAGCATCTGGAGATAGAAACTTAATCAAATCCTTGTTGTTGTTGTTGTTGTTGTTAGGTGCCTACAAGTTGGGTCTGACTCATAGTGACCCTTTGTACAACAGGAGGAAATGCTCCCTGACACTGTGCCATGCCTGGCACTATGTCAATTCTTCTCTTCTATTCATGAGGTTTTCAATGGTTGCTTGTTTCAAGATTCTTTTGCTAGTGGATTGCCATGTCTTTGTCCCATTTTGGTGGTGCTGGGGATCAAACTCAAGGCCTCAGAGAGCTCAGAGCAGTACTCTACCAATTGAGCTAAACCCCAGCCCAATCAAATCCTTGGCATTCTCAATTAGAATTATAAGATGTTTTATTTTGTTCTTTAATGGCTTTTACTAAAGGATACAAAGAGTTTTGCTTTACCTTCTGGGGACAAATTACATAGGAATCCATATTGTTAATGTTATATCAGTAGAAAAACTCCTTGAAACTGCCTGTTAAAATCAGATTTCTCAGGCCAATATTTAATGATTCAATCTTTCTTTGGGCAGCTGCCAGAGTCATGTTGAAGAATATAACTCAAAGGCTCTGGAACTGTCTAGAGATTTTGAAAGTTCATACATAAAAGGACAATATACAAAGCCTTTGTGGAAAGTGCTCAGACTTCTTTGAAATATCAGATTTATTCTTATTTTAAACACTAAAATAAAAGAACTCACCACTGAAGGAAGCCTCCATGATAATAAGGAGAACAATTTGTTGGTGTTTGCTTAGAAAAGCAAACTTACAAAAATAAGTGCCCCATGAGGTGGGAAATGGCAACCAAGGGAAAATAGTAAAGATATGTGTGTAAGAAAATACATAACTCTTGGGCATATGCATGCATATGTACACATAAAGACAACTCCCAAGCTTCTTTTCTGGAGTGCCTGCCTGTCTCTGTGTGCTTACTGCTATGTACTCTGGTGATGCTCCTAAGTGAGGCTTCTGATCCTGAGAACTGCCCCTTCTCAGAGGTTGGGGGTCTTTCTTCCTGTAACATTTGGGGATATTTGACTGCATTTAGTGGGTCTTCAAGCACCTATCCAGGTTGCTTGGTCCTCAGGTCATTCTTCTCATCAGGAATTGATTATTAAAATCAAAGGCTGTGACCACTATAAGATTTGGGTGATATCTCTGGAGGAAGACAGTAGTCCTAGGAAGACAAGAAACTTCAAAACTGCTTTACAAGTGGAAACCCCCTACCCCATAATAAAAAAGAGGAGAGGGAAGTAGGCCTTTACAAATGTCAGGAAAACTAAAGGCAAGACTGCTGGGTGAAATGTTTGCTGATGGTTGATTTTCATAATGCACCAATACATTAACACAGCCCCAATCTTTGAAACCATTTTCAATGTATAGCCTTAATATTAAAATACTTGGCTTTGGGATATGAGAATGACTTTTTAAAATGATACTTCTGATTTGCTTAATAACTTTCATAGTCTTTCATTTATTACACACATAACTATTTATTCCAATACTGTATGGCTCAATCTGGAATTATATATTATCTATTTCACTGATTTATCTCTCATCCTAGAATTATGTATCTCCTACTGAAACCCAGCAATGTCATCTCTGTACTATAATGGAAAACCATCTTGTATCTCTTTGTATAGTACTCCACTATAACACAGCTTATGGGGTATTGGAGGTAACATACCACTAAAACTTAGATTCTATATATAGATTGGCTTTGTGTTATTGTCAAGTGCCAATGATTCCTGTCTGACTCATAGCAACCCTATGTAAACAACAAAACAAAATATTACCCAACACTGTACCATGCCTGACACAGTGCCATGACCTATATCAGTGCTTCTCTGCTATTCATAGGGCTTTCAATGGCTCATTTTGGGGGGACTATTTTGAGAGTGGATTACTAGGTCCTTCTTCCATTTGTGCAGTGCTAAGGATCAAACCCAGGGCCTCAAAGAGCACAGAACAGCATTCTAAGCACTCTACCAATGGAACTAAGCCCAAAATTTATACACTGAAGCTTTAACTCCCAATGTGATTCTATTTGAAGATCGGGCCTTTAAGAAGCCAGTTAAGATGAAATGAAAACATAATTCAATAGCATCTGTGCTCTTATAAAAGAGGAATAGACACTGGGATGTGCACAAAGGAAAAGTCATGTGAGCACACAGTGCAAAGGTGGACATACAGAAACCAGGAAGGAAAGCTTCACTAAAGACCACACCTGACAGCACCTTCTACCTGGGCTTCTAGCCCCTAGACTTGTGAGAAATAAATGTGTGCTGTTTAGGCCACTGTGGTGTTTAGTTATAGCAGCCCCAACAGACTAACATCTCCTGAATTCAAGGAGAATAGTTATTATATAGGAAGGTTCATGAGCTTCATGTTTTTGAGAAGTTGAAGGTCTGTGTTTTGGACCAAGCCCTTAGTGGGAAGACATTTTTCCTAGCCACTGGGAGGAATCCAATCCTGCTCATCCCTACCTCAGATGAAGACCCAAAGGGGGCAGAATGTAATAGCATTAAAAAAAATAATTGACCAGCACACAGGTAACCAATCTCAAGGTTTTCAGCTTTATATTTATATATAAATATATATAATATTATATATATATATATACACATATACATATACATACATGGATATATATGGGGGGGGAGATGAATGGGAGACCACCTGAGAATACTGGGTGCTGTAAGTTTGGGAGAAGGACCCAGCAGCAACCCACTCCAGAAACAATTAGCCACCAAAAACCATATTAATAGCAGAGAAGCACTGACAATAGTTCTAGTATAGCACAGTGTCAGATAGTATTTCATCTGTTGTACATAGGGTCTCTATGAATTGGACCCGGCACAACATCACCTAACAACAGCAGCAACAGAGTGGCTCCTGAAACTAACTATATATGAACGTGGTTTTCATTATGCTGTTGTAGTCCAAACACCTGCATCTTCTGTCTGTATTTTCTAGAAAGAAAACTAAACAGTTGGGAAATATCAAATAGGGTGTAACTAGGGTGAGACTTGGCATGGATGTAACTATAGGGCAAGGCTTGCAGGTGGATGGGTAAGGCAGAAATGAAGTAGAAATGAGGTGATGGGATCATGTGTTGTCATCACACAAAATAGCAACAACAAGGTGTACACACTGGGTATTGTAGTCACAATCAGCCTCCCACACTTCTGCCTAAGAGGTACCATATGTCAATAGACATACCTGTGTATAATGTCTTTCTACATTGTCAAGTTGGAGCAGATTAAAGAATAATTTAGCCACAGGATCCCCCGGGATGCATCTCTCAATATGCACAGGAGTTAACTCAAAATGAATAAAAGACCTCAATATAAAACCAGAAACTTTAAAACTAATAGAAGATAGGATAGGTAATACACTCCAACATATAGCCATTGGAAAGTACTTCCTTAATAGTACTCCAATTGTTCAAGAAATTGCAACAAGAATAGATAAATGGGATTACATGAAATTAAAAAAGCTTTTACACAGCAAAGGAAACCATTAACAGAGTCAAGGAAATCCCCACTGAATGGGAAAAAAATTTTTGCATCCTATCCATCGGATGGTCAACTACCAGAATTTATACAGGGCTTAAGGAAAAAAACCCCAAGAAAACAAATAACCCAATACACAAATGGGCAAAGGAACTGAACAGACAGTTTTCAAATGGAGAGACCCGTAAAGCCATGAAACACATGGAAAAATGCTCAATATCCCTAGCAATTAGGGAAATGCAAATTAAAACAACTCTGAGATTCCATTTTACACCAGTAAGAATGGCCAAGATCAATAAAACAAATAACAACAAATGCTGGCGAGGTTGTAGAGAAAAGGCAACACTCTTACACTGTTGGTGGAGCTGTAAATTAGTCCAACAATTTTAGAAATCAATATGGAGGTATCTTAAAAAACAAAAAATAGATCTACCATATGACCCAGCTATAACACTATTGGCAGTATACCCAAAGGGAGATGTGTCATCATACCACAGAGACACCTGCATCTCCACGTTCAATGTAGCACTTTTCACAGTAGCAAGGGTATGGAATCAACCAATATGCCCATCAACAGAAGAATGGATAAAAATCTATGGTACAAATACACAATAGAATACTACTCACCAATAAAAAAAAATGAAATAATGCCATTTGCAGTAAAATGGATGGAATTGGAGAAAATTATTTTAAGTGAACAAACACAAGCTCAGAAAGGGAAATACCACATGTTCTCACTCATATGTGGGAGCTGAATCAAAATTATATGAAGGAAAAAATCCTATGTGGAGGTTGGAACATAATAAAAAAAGCTAAAGTCAACCTAACAGAGAAGGGACAATTTGGGGAACGCAGAAGAAGGAGGGAGAGATCTAGAAAAAGGAGGAAATCCTGGGAGAGGAGAGTAGGGAGAGGAGGAACAAAGAGGAGTGAGGAATCGGGGAGGGGGTGACCTCAGGGTGAACAACCCAACTTTAATAGCCCTGGAAATAATTACAATAACACCAATAATATCAAAGAATGGTAATAATATAGATGGGCTAGAAAATTCATGTACTGACAATGTAAAAAGATATTTCACTACAGAAAAAGTTTTGATCTTAAAGACATTTAGGACCCAAGGATATATAGAAAAATATTACCATAAAAAGACAAGCAAAT
This sequence comes from Pedetes capensis, assembly GCA_007922755.1. Lineage (NCBI taxonomy): Eukaryota > Metazoa > Chordata > Mammalia > Rodentia > Pedetidae > Pedetes > Pedetes capensis. The sequence goes on from VMDO01002491.1 coordinate 29,375, forward strand.
GGAAGAGAAGTCTTTGGTGGCGAGGGGTGGGTGGGTGGATGGGACGGGGGGAGGAGGTGCACAAGAGGGTAAGGGGGAACTTATCTGTGTAATGTACAACAAAATGTATATATGGAAATGTCATAATGAAATGCATGTCAGAATGCATCAAATTAAGTTGTACATTAAAATTTTGCAATAATGAAAAAAGAATAATTTTAGGTCTGATTTTAGGGCTATTCTTTCCATCAAATGAAAATCAGTATAGGATACAGGTCAGAACTGTGGTCCACCTTTGCTTGTTGAATGATTGATACTTTATAGATGTCTGCTTTATCCTAAAGGAGATAAAATCCACAATTTACAGTGGAAAATTAGAAACAAATGCTAAGCTCAGGAGGAGCTACACAAACATTTCAAAGTTAATTATGATTAATATCATTATATTGTGAAATAAGGAATACTCAAAAAAGTTAAATCCTATGAAAGAGAATCCTATCATTTTAAACTGAATAATTTCATATTTGGAAAAGGAATAAAAAGTAAACATCAGTCAGATGCCATGACACATGCCTGTAATCTCAGTGACATGGGAGGCTGAGGTAGGAGGATTGCAGTTTTGAGGCCAGAGGCAGCCTTTAACAAGATCCTGTCTCAAAATTTAAAAAATTAAAAAGGGGTTGGGGATGCACCTTAGTGGTAGAACACTTGCATAGCATGTGTGAGGCCATGGATTCATACCTCACTATGGGGGTGGGGATAGCAAAAATCACAATAATCCTGGGTCATCTAACTGTTGCCAGTCAATTGGCTGGGGTCCTTTTGCTCCACCTAGATAGAAATCATGGATAGGCAAGGAAAGGTTCTTCAAATGCTGGTCTTTGGTAACATCGGTATCCCTGAGTATTTCATGGTGGTGAGTGGTAACAGTAGACAGGTGAGAGCACTGTCAGACAGTGGCACCCTCTAGTGTTACAGTTCTTATGTGGGCCAAGGAAATTGGGATTCCTCAGCTCTTGATGGCAGCAGGCCTTGTAGCTTCTGGGTAGGTCTAGGTATCAGGATTCCTCAGCCCTTGACTATGGCCAGTCTTAAAACTCCTTGGCCTATAGCATCTGAGACCTTTGATCCTAAAGACTTGGTAGTTCTTTGGAATTCTTACAGCCATCAGGAACTGCAGCTTTTCTTTTCTGGCTCTTTGCAGGCTTCCCTCTGTTCTGCTTACTCTCTTCTTCCTGCCTGAGTCACTCTCTTTAACTATTCAGTTGTCTTTTCTTTCTGTGGCTGGTATTTGAGAGGCACCTAGCACTGCCCTTCTGTTGTTATCAGGTCCTAGTCTTGTGGCCTGACCTCTTCCTCAGCTGTCAAGCAGCCAGCTGCTTTGCTGCTTCTGAAGACCAGCATGCTAGCTGTTTTGTTTTCTCTGTCACTGCCACTCTACTCTCTGCCGTGCCTTGCCACTACTATCACAATTGTTCTACTGTCTCCACTGCTTCTTTCTTTATGTTACCAGCTAAGCCTGTGCTACTAAGTGTAGGAAAAAGACCACTTGAGAGAAGCCTTTTATCAGGCTTAATGTTGCAACAGTAGGAGACAGCACAGAAAGGTGTCTTCCAACCAACTCACCATGTGAGTCAGTCTTCTTATATAGCCAAAGAAAGAGATGTTTGCACCAATCACAGCAAACTTCATGCAGATGAAGGCTTGTGTTTGCAGCAATCAGAGCGTAGTCTGTTTTGCACCAATCACAACAGTCATTCTGCTGAGCCACCAGGGGAACTACTTTCTCTCTCCCCACCCCTCTCTCTCTCGCCCTGGGTTAGTCACAGGATCATATGGAGTTCACTGAGGCTTGTGATAACAAAAAATCCAGTGCAAACTACAAACTGTTTGAAACAGTCATGGCTGGGGCTGCACTTTCAGGAGGGGGAGTTGTGCTGCAGGTGCAATTGTCCTGGGCTTCCTCAAGGCATCTATGATGTGTCCAAAACCACTGGCATTGGTACAGATGTGGTTCAGCTGGCTTCTTGACTGAGAATCCTTTACTCAGGGAAGCCAGGCTAGCAAAGGACAGCCCAACACCTGTCAATAAGGGAGTCAAATCACCCCCATCACTAACATCTTTGATTACTTACAGAAAAACAAATATGCGAAAGGACTCACAATGAGAGCTAAGAAAAACACCTTATCATTAAGACTAATAATGATTTTAACAGTACATTAAAAAGGCTTAGCACCTGCCCCATGACCCAAAGATGTGGGCTCCCCTGATCAGTCTCTTACCCCTGAGTTAATCATATCTGTAAACTCCTATTTGCCACCTCAGGTAATATATTCATAGGTTCCAGATATTAGGGAGTGGACTTCTTTGAGCATTATTATAGTGGCTACCAAACTATGAAGTGTGGTGTTATAATATACAATGATAACACAACATGTTTGCAAAGCGATTTTTCAAGTGTGATGGGATTTTATTTTTATTTCCAATGCTTATATATTTTAATAAAAATAGATCGTTTGAAAAGTGGTGCACTGTTATGATGACAAAGCGACAGAAATTAACCTTGCACAGAAACCCCTTGAGACACCCAGGTACTCACAGTAGCATTGCTGCATTAATTACTTGATGACAGACCATTGTGCTTCATGGAGACGGCATTTGGAAGATGGTTGTTCGTGTATAAAATTTCACCTTGTCAGATTTTTTAAACAGATAGCAAACATTAGCTTGTGGGGAAGCAATTTTTATTGGGAGAAATTCCACAGAAGTCTGAAGCTTAAGTGTATCAGGTACTTCGTTTCCTGTTCCATTTGCAGAGCAGCTTTTCATTATGAGCTCATCTGTAAGGCTAATGAATTGTCTCCTTAAACACTGTGCACTTCATTTTATGGTTTAAAAAATTAGTATTATTAAAGCATCTTCAATAAGAGGTGTTTTGAATCCCATTGCATTTGGCTAGTGAAAGTAAATTGCATAATTATTACTTTGCTGGCTTGAAATACTGGTTCTGATACTCAAATTTACTTCCTCAGAATACTAAATAAAAAGAGAGCCAGGAACCAGGATTGTATGGCATGAATCAAAGAACTATTCCTACAGAATCACAAATATTTGATACCTATATATGAAATATTTATCATGCATATTTTTATCTTGACATTTTAAAATATAATTGATTACCAGTTAATTTCTCATTAAGTAAGGTGGATATTTTAGTTACTGTCCTGGCATTTCCCTTGCCTTTTTAAAAATAGGATCCTCATGTTTTAGATTGTATGAAATACTTCCTTCCAGCTGACCCTTGAGTCAAGAGATTGATCTAAACAAATAACAATAATTTCCTTGGGCTCATCCCAGGCTTAAAAGTGGCCATGCTCACCAGAATTCCTTTATGGTGTTTTCTGGCTGGAACCTGACTTGCTAGTTTGGCAATTCTTTCTTTCGGATGGCATTACCTCTGTCTATTGAAACCATAAGAGAAGAACACCAGAAGAAATTAACTTAGCAAATGGAGAAAAGTGTTGCTGAAAGAATTGCAGAGATTTGCAGGAAGAACCTAAGAAATAGCCTGAGTTTAATGATTTCTGGAATTTTCAAGTTATGAGGACTTCATATCTGTCATGTTTTCAAAATATTACATATTGTGTGTTCTGTTGCTTGTGACCAAAAACATCTCAGTGATGCTTAGGGCAATATGTAAACACATTCGTCTTTTACCAATTGCACATGTGCCAAATTGACTGCCACACTTAATCCTAGGAATTATAGGAGTAAAACTGCTAATAGTTTTTTTTTTTCCTCCATACTAGGAGGTTGAATTTAGGGCAGCACACATTCTAGGCAAGTGCACTACTGAGCTGTAGTTTCATCCCCTTAGTATTTTTATTTTTTATTTTGAGACAGGGTCTCGTGAAATTGCACAGGCTAGCCTTGAGCTTGCACTCTTCTTGTCTCAAGCTCCCAACTCGATGTAATTACGGACATGTGCCAAGGTGCTTGGCAAAAACTGCCAATAGTTTTAATATCACCTCAGCTATTACTAAGATCTAAAAACAGCTTTGAAAATGTACTGAATTTATTTTTTCTTAATTCACTTAGGGCTATAGAATTGGATTAATCATAATCCTTGATTCATCACCAATTCTTACTGCATAATTCTCTTGTTTACAAAACTTATTTTTATAATAATGAATAGTTTTTTTTAGTTAAGTACTAACATAATATGAATATCTTCCACCAACCCATGAGTTGTTGCCCTATCTCCCATAAAGTAACTACTTCCTGAAGTTGTGTTGGTCATTCCCTTCTTTTTGTATTTAGTTTGGTTACATAGATTTATATACCTAATAGTATGATGTTTACTTCTGTTTTTAAACCTTAATAAAGAGTGTCATACTTTATGCTGTTTTCTGGGACTTATGTTTTTTGTCAAGTAACTCCTCTTTAATGTTTACTATTGCTTAAAATTGCATTGTGTGACAATATGATTTCTCTATACATTTTCAACTAATAGATGATTTTGAATTCTCTTACTATAAACTTTTTTTATAAACAGTCTTATACATGTATCATAAAGCACATGTAGAAAAATTTCTTTTTGATATGTTTTAAGGAATAAAATTATAGTCAAAGGATAAGGGAAAAATGTAATTTTTATCATACTAAACCATTAAACAAATTTATATTTCCCTTAGCAAGTATAAGACATCAAACATCTTCAATTATCACATTTTTAGTATTTACTAATCAAATATGGATATCATTCTATCACTAATGAATGCTGCCTCATTTCTCTTTGTCATCCCCAAGAGTAAACTATATGATTGTTGTTGTTGTTAGGTGCCATTGAGTCAGTATCTGACTCATAGCAACCCTCATAGGGATTTCAATGGCTGACTGTTTTGGGATTGCCTTGGGAGTGGATTGCCAGGTCCTTCTCCCATTTTTGCAGTGCTGGGAATTGAACTCGGGACCTCAGAGACTGCAGTGCAGCACTCTACCAACTGAGCTAAATCCCAGCCCCAAACTATGATTACCTGATTCAAAATGGCCCATGCCAGTCAATTTTAGGTCACTGATTCCTAGAATGTCAATGTTTATGCACTCCATTTCCCTTTTGAGGATTTCTAATTTTCCTAGGTTCACACTACATATATTCCAGGTTCTAATTATTAATGGATGTTTATAGTTGTTCCTCTTAATTTTGAGACATGCCACATCAGCAAATGGAGTTCCCTGGGGTGTTAGTCTGTTTCTGTCATTAGGTTGAATCTACTTTGAGGAGGTAACTTCCCCAATCATCTTTTGAGTGCCTTTCAATTTAAGGGGAAAGCGGGTGCTCATTTTCTGGCACTATATCTGACAGTGTTTCTCTACTATTCATAGAATTTTCAATGGTTAATTATTTCAAGAGTGGGCTTCAAGGTCCTTCCCCCTAGTCTGTCTTAACATAGAAGCTCATCTGGAAATTGTCCACCATGGGTGACCCTGCTGGTATCTGTAATATCAGTAGCATAGTATTCAGCATCACAGCAACACACAAGCCCACACAGTATGGCAAGATAGAATAATATACATAAACCTATAAGAAAGGCTGAGAGAAGGACCTGGCAATCCACTCTCAAACTAATCTGTCCTCTAAACCCTATGGATAGCAGGGAAACACTGACAATAGTGCCAGACATGGCATAATATCAGAGTGTCTTGTTCTGTTGTACAAAGTATTGCCATGTGTTGGACCCAACTTGATGGCACCTAACAACAAAACAATATGAATAAGAAAAGCCAGTTAATATGACTATCATTCAAAATTATACACCCATCACTAAAGCCACAAGTGAAGATAGGGATGATTTTTACCAGTTTCAGCAATTTGAAATAGATCGAACATACAATCAGGATGTACTGGTAATTACTGATGACTGGAAAGCAAAAGTTGGAAACAAAGAGGTCTCAGTAGTTGGAAAATATGGCCTTGGTGACAGAAATGATACTGGAGATTGCATGAGAGAATTTTCTCAGATCAATGACCTTTCATTGCAAATACATTTTTTCACCATAAATGGTGACTCTCCACACAGATGTCACCAGATGAAACATACAGGAACCAAATTAATTACATTTGTGGAAAGAGACAACAGCAAAGCTCAATATAAACATCAGAACAAGACCAGGTACTGATTGTGGATTCGACCATCAACTGCTCATATGCTGGTTCAGACTGAAACTGAAGAAAATTAGAACAAGTGTACCAGAGCCAAGGTATGACCTTGAGTATATCTCACCTGATTTCAGAGACCACCTCAAGAACAGATTTGATGCATTAGACACTAATTATAGAAGACCAAATGAGTTGTGGATTGACATTAAAGACATCATTCATGAGGAAAACAAAAGATTATTAAAAAGACAGGAGAAAAAGAAAAGACCAAATTACATGTTTAAAGAGGTTCAGAAACTTGTCCTTGAAGTAAAGTAAAAGGAAGACATGGTGAAATTAGAGATTTAAACACAAGATTTCAAAGGGTAGCTCGAGAAGCCAAAATCAAATATTATAATGACATGTGCAAAGAACTGGAAATAGAAAACTAAAAGGAGAGAACACATTCTGTTTTTCTCAAGCTTAAGGAATTGATGGAAATATTCAAGCCTCAAATGGCAAGAGTGAAAGAATCTACAGGGAAAATATTAAATGATGCAGGAAATATCAAAAGAAGATAGGAGGAACATAGAAAGTCGTTATACCAAAAAGAATTGGTGGGTGACCAACCATTTCAAGAGATTACATATGATCAGGAACCACTGGTACTGGAGGATGAAATGAAAACTGCCTTGAAGAAACTGGTAAAACACAGGCTGCAAGAACTGATAGAATATCAGCAGAGATGTTTCAACAAACAGATGCGGCACTGTAGGTACTCACTTGTTTATGCCAAGAGATTTGGGAAACAGCTTATCTGCCCAACTGACTAGAGGAGATCTATATTTGTGCCTATTCCTAAAAAAGGGAATCTGACTGAATGTGGAAATTATTGAGTGATATGATTACCATCACATGTAAGTAAAATTTTGCTAGAGATCATTCAAAAGCAAGTGCAGTAGTATATAGACATGGAAGTGCCAGAAAGTCAAGCCAGATTCAAAAGAAGGTATGGAACCAGGGACATCATTGCTGATGTCAGATGGCTATTAGCCAAAAGGAGAGAATATCAGAAAAACCAGAGATATGTTTTATCAACAATACCGAAGTATTTGATTGTGTGGATCATAAAAATTATGGATAACATTGTGAAGAGCAATACCAGAACACTTAATTGTACACATGAGGAATCTATACACAGATCAGGAGGCAGTCATTCGAACAGAACAGGAAATATTACCTGGCTGAAAATCAAGAAAAGTGTGTTTCAGGGCTGTATTCTTTCACAGTGTTTCTTCAATCTGTATGCTGAGCAAATAATACTCGATGCTGGACTTTGAGAATGTAATTTGACATTCTACCTATCATTTGACATCATGATTGGAGGAAGACTTATTAAGAACCTGCGTTATGCTGATGACACAACTATGCTTGCTGAAAATGAAGAGGATTTGAAACATTTACTGATGAAGATCAAAAAGCACAGTTTTTAATATGGACTGCACATCAGTATCAACAAAACAAAAATCCTTGCAACTAGGTCAGTACATAACTTCATGATAAAAGTTGTCCAAGTTTTTGCTTTAGTTGGTTCTACAATCAACATCCATGAAAGCAACAGTCAAGAAATCAAAAGATTCATTGCATTGTGAAAAGTTGTTGCAAAAGACCTCTTTCAAGTTTTGAAAAGTACAATTGTCACATTGAAGACAAAGGTGTGCCTGATTCATGCCATGGTATTTTCAGTCACATCATATGGTTGTGAAAGCTGAACATTGGGTAAAGGAGAGGGGAGAAGAATTGATGCTTTTTAGTCATGGTGCTTGAGACAAAGATTGAATATATCATGGGCTGCCAAAAATACCACCAGATCTGTCCTAGAAAAAGTGCAACCAGACTGCTCCATGGAAACAAGAATAGCTAGACTGCATCTTCTTTTGATGTTTCCTGCATCATTTAATATTTTCCCTGTAGAATCTTTTATTACTGCCACCCGAGGCTTGAATTTTTTCTTCACTTCCTTAAGCTTGAGAAACACAGAGTGTCTTCTTCCCTTTTGGTTTTCTGCCTCCAGCTCCTAGCACATGTCATTACAATATTTGTTTTTGTCTTCTTGAGCTGCCTTCTGAAATCTTCTGTTTAGTTCCTTAACTTCATCATGTCTTCCTTTTGCTTTAGCTGCTCGACGTTCAAGGGCAAGTTCTACTGTCTCTTTTGACATGTAATTTGGTCTTTTCTTTTTTGCTTGTCTTTTTAAGAACTTTTTGCTTCCTTCTTGAATGATATCCTTTATGTCATGCCACAACTCTTCTGGTCTCCTATCATTTGTGTCTAATGCGTTAACCCTATTTTTGAGGTGGTCTCTGAACTCAGGTGGGATATACTCAAGGTCATACTGTGGCTCTCGTATAGTTGTTCTAACTTTCTTCAGCTTCAGTTTGAACTTGCATATGAGAAGTTGATGGTCTGATCCACAGTCAGCACCTGGTCTTGTTTTGACATCTTGTACAGAGCTTTTCCATTGTCTCTTTCCACATATGTAGTCAATTTGATTCCTGTATGTTCCATCTGGTGAAGTCCATGTGAATAGTCTCCGTTTATGATGTTGAAAAAATGTATTTGTAATGAAAAGGTCATTGGTCTGACAAAATTCTATCATGTGATCTCCAGCTTCGTTTCTGTCACCTAGACCATATTTTCCAACTACTGAGCCTTCTTTGTTTCCAACCTTTGCATTCCAGTCACTAGTGATCATCAGTATGTCTTGATTGCATGTTTGACCTATTTCAGATTGCAGAAGCTGATAGAAGTCTTCCCTTTCTTCATTTGTGGCCTTAGTGGTGGGTGCATAAATTTGAATAATAGTCATATTAACTGGCCTTCCTTGTAGGCATATGGATATTATTCTATCACTGACAACACTGTATTTCATGACAGATCTTGAAATGTCTTTTTTGATGATGAATGAAACCCAATTTCTCTTTAGTTTATCATTCCCAGCATAGTAGACCATATGATTGTCTGACTCACAATGGCCTATGCTGGTCCATTTTAGCTCACTGATGCCTAGAATGTCAATGTTTATGTGCTCCATTTCTCTTTTAACAATTTCTAATTTTCCTAGATTCATACTACCTACATTCTATGTTTCAATTATTAATAGATGTTTACAGTTGTTTCTCCTCATTTTGAGTCATGGTACATCAGCAAGTTGAGCACCCTGGGGCTCTACTCCATTTCCGTCATCATGGTAGACTCTACTTTGAGGAGACAACTCTTCCCCAGTAGTCTTTTGAGTGCCTTCCAACCTGGGGGCCTCATTTTCCGGCACTATATCTGGCAGTGTTTCTTTGCTATCCATAGGGTTTTCAATGGCTAGTTGTTTCGGGAGTGGTTCACCAGGTCCTACTCCCTAGTCTGTCTTAGTCTGGAAGCTCAGCTGAAAACCTGTCCACCATGGGTAATCTTGCTCATATCTGAGGAACCCGTGGCAGAGCTCTCAGGCTCATCGCAACATACAAGCCCCCACAGTGCAACAAACTGGCAGACGTGTGGGGGATGTAGATCTTTAGGACAGCTGATTTCATGCCTCATGTTTCTAACATTGTCATCAGCTGTCTGAATTCTCTTGTTAGTCTCCTCCCCAAACTATAAGTTTCCTTGGGAGCGTTAACAAAACTTTCTTCACCGTATCACCCATTCTAAGTTCAGTGTCTGTCATAGAGTAAATATACACAAATGATTTTTGAATAATACTTTGATATTGCTTGATTAACTTCTTCAGTTGTATAGAAGGTATTTTGCTGTATTTCTGTGATGACGAAAATTCCAATATAGCATTCTTGAGTTTCTATGTCATTTACTTATCTAGAGAAGGGAGGACACTGAACATTATTATTTTAGTTTAGAGTTTCCCTACTTCTTGAGTAGGCATACTAACAATACTCTCTTCCCATAATGTTGAGAGGCGAATGAAGAGGTCCACTTTGGCACCTGAAATAAGTATTCAGTTATGTTAACTTTTAATATGATGAACAAATCATTAAACATTGAGCTAGCTACATCTTATCTTGCATTCAGTCCTCAAGTCAGATTCTAGCTGAGTCCTAGCCCACTGCAGAAAATCAATGCCAAGTTTTGTTTAGCACTGTCTATAATGACATACAAGGGAGAACCTTGTTTCCTGGATTGTAATTCTACTCAAAGTTAACACATACTCCTACCTTAGCTTAAAACAATTTGTTGAAGCTGGCCAGATCCTCTGTCTAGAGGAGGGGTTGGTGGCTGTTTCATGTCAGCAGTAGCACTGGAGATTTCTGCTCATCAAAGTGCCTGTCTGCAATAGATAAGGAGCTCAGACAAGAATGTTAGTCAACACATGACTTTCTTTATCAAGAAAGTCTTGAATGACAAGATCATCAGCTGAACAGGACTTCTGAGCAGCAGATGTATAGACCCAAATTCCCCAAACTGAGGCATACCAAAGTGTCTTGACTGCCATTTCTCAAGTTTGCTTATTTAATCCCATTCATCTTTCTAAAAATATCAATTTTTTCCCTATGCTTGCTCATCAACCAAAATAATTTTAACTAGTAGAATAGGGCTTTGAACGTGTGGTAATGAAGCTTAGAGAATGGATGTTGAAGTCACATTATAGAGATGGTCACTGGAACCAGAAGGATGTAAACATGACAGAGAACAAAGGAGGAGGACCTGGTGATGGAAAAGAAAAATCTTGAGCCCAGAATCAGTTCATTTATGGAGTTGCAATGAGAAAATGAATTGGGGGGGGATATCAGAAAATGAGGGAAAACCAGGTAGCTATGTGTCATAACATCCTAGGGGTGCAAGTGTTTAACAAAGGAGATACTTATCCATAATGTCTGCTGCAGTTATATATGATCACAAATAGACTCACAAATACATTGTAGCACCTTAACACAAAAGGCATTTATTTCTTGCTATATAGCTGTCCAAAGTGTGCGGTTCTGTTTACTGTGTTACTCAGGAACAAAGGCCCCTCCATCTCAAGGCACAAGTGTCCCCTAAGATCTTGCTGTTGCAGGAAGAGAGACAGAGACATAGAGAGAGAGATAGAAAAGTTCATTGGCAAGAACTAGCCACAGCCAAATGCAATTATAAAATATGCAAGCTTCTCCCTAGTGATGTTGATGTTGTTGTTAGGTGCCGTAAAGTCGGTATCCGACTCATAGCAACCCTCATAGGGTTTTCAATGGCTGACTGTTTCGGGATTGCCTTGGAAGTAGATTACCAGGTCCTTCTCCCATTTTTGCAGTGCTGGGAATTGAACTCGGGACCTCAGAGACTGCAGTGCAGCGCTCTACCAACTGAGCTAAATCCCAGCCCCCTCCCTAGTGATATATACTGCAAAAGTGACAGATACATTTTGGTATGTAGCTGGGCTCCGGTCCTCACTGTTTGTCACTTGTCCAAATAAAGTTGAGAAAATGAGGTTTAAGGAACGCCATGACTGAATTTGGTGATTTGAAGTCATTTCGAACTCTTCAGGAGAATGAGAGGGACTAGAACCACATGTCATCCTCGGAAAGAAAAGGGACATTTGAAGAGACGTAGGTAAGAAGCAATACAGTTCTTTTTCACATAGCTAAGAAGTACAAAAACAGAAAAAAAATAGATTGACGAATTAGCAGGATAGAAGGAAAAGTTTTATCTTTACAATTAAGTTGATATGGGCTTGTACATAAGCAGTAGCAGGAAATAGAAATGATACATTAGAAAAGAACAGCAAGAAAAGAGGGAGCTAGTGAGCCTGGGTACAGGTGATAGCAATGTCCAGGAAGACAATTCTGCTGGAGATCAGCAATTAACAGTGAGATAGGCCAGCCATTAACAGTGAAGATGAAGATACACACGATGTGTTAGTGGAGAAAATCAACTTCACTATCTCGTGTTGTCTAGAAAAGCAAGAAGTCCATCTACCACTAGGTAGATCATAGGTAAGGGGGGTTGGGGGAAGACTAAAAGCTGTGGAAGCTCCATTGTGGACATGCCAGGGAAGTGTCAGGAGGTGAGTAGCATGGTTGCTAAGTAGAAGACCACACTGAACCCAAATTAGAGATTTATAGACATATCAATCAAACAAGAAACCTCTTGGTCATACTTTTCCCTTCATTACAAATAATTTTCCATTCACCTTTTTTTATTGAGAGAGGGATTCACTTTTTAAAGGCATCAGGTAGGCTAGGTACAACTTACAGGATCAAACCAGCAACTATTTGAATAGAATGGAAATAATAATTTTTCTTTTTTTCTTTTTTTTTATGCTCAGTACTGTAGGTTGGCAAAGAAACACAGCAAAGTGTATGTGGAAGCAAAGGCCACAGAAAATGACAAAAACACACAAATTTTGGGTGTTATTTTTACTTATCATTCTATAGTTCAAATTATTTCTGAGTAATGATCCCTGTGAATGTTTGTTCACAAATAGAGGTATGAATTCAGTGTGGGTGTTAATACCATTTAAAAGCTAGAATTACTTAACATGCATTATTAGTGCAGAGGGTGGTAGCTATTTTTTTCTTCTCACATGAGAATAAATACAAATAACATTCTTTGAGAAGGAATGAAGTCATTTTTACTCAGTTGAATGGCAATGTTTTCTATTTTATGACTTTTCTTAGCCTGTAGGTTATTATTTTGCAAGGTATATTTAAGAATAATGGTGTTTTTTTCTTCCATTCTTCCTAGGAAACACTAAACCTCTCCATTACCAAAGACTCCTACCAGTTTAAACAGAATTCTGAAACTATAACTTTTTCTAAGCCAAAAAGAGGCCAGCAATCTCCAGCCAGAAGTCATTTTATAACCCACTGAAATGACCACAGCATGAGCTAGATTTTAAAGGAAAAAATAATTCTGACCTCCCCCTTCAGCCTGTAGTTGAAATCTTTGTCCACCACCTGCACATGTACACACATAAACACACTCAAAAATATATCTTTGGCTATTCTTTAACCTTATTTTCTTAGTCATATCAACATATAAATATCTGTTCAAAGGTAATTTTAAAAGTATATTTTAGTGTGGATATATTTTTAAGTAAAAACTCAAAAACATTCAGTTATAGAATTATTTCTTTTTTAAGAGTGCATTTAAAGTTTTTTAATATCAATACTTATTAAGCAATATGATATTTTATACAAAATGAATAAAATTGCTTTTGCAGTTGAGAAAAGGAAATGTAAATGAAACTCAAAATTGAATTTGGTCCTCATCAGTTCTTGAATTCTAATCTATTAGTATTGTCCCCAAAGATGAATTTGGATGGAAAGTTTTAAAAAGTATTCAAGCATGTGTGTGTGTGTGTGTGTGTGTGTGTGTCTGTGCATGTGTGTGTATCTGTGTGTGTATTTGCTAAAGTGGCTTAAATTCCCTAACCAATAAATGGTCCTAAACTACCACAGTATAATGAAATTACCACAAGTCGGTTTATTACATTTTGCTTCTTGTATATCTGATTTTTTAAAAGCTAGAGAAAAAATTACCAAATGTTTATAGACAGATGGTTTAAAGTTAATCAGATTAAATATCAACATGGAAATCAATTCAAGGTCTGAAAATTCCAAGAATGCTTTAAAAATTCTGTAACAAGGCAACTTCGTAAGTCAAAAGTCAAGCAGAGGACTCCCATTTCATCTGTCGGCTTCATTCTGCAATTGACTCGTTAAGTGTCCCCCAAATAAGCTGTCTTAGTAAATGGTTGCCAAAGTACATTTCTAATGTTAGTACAAATGTATTGTTTGACAGTTGGGATTTGAAAAGTTTAACTAGTTTCTTTTTCTTTGAAAACTAGCTTTTCAGTACAAGATTGCCTAACTTTAAAACGCAGGATAGATGCCAAGCTGGTTATACCGTGTTTAACTTCAGCTTTTTGCAAGGTATGGGATATTCACACTGGTGATATATATTCATTGGTTGTTATATAGAGTTAATTTATTATTTTTGTTTCTAAACCTTCTGTAGAACTTCTTCCATTTTCTTTATTGGAAGCTAACATCAAAATCTACTCATTCAGGAAAGAGATTTAGTTCTTCCCTAGTCTAATAATGTGTTCATAGTACACTTGAGGGCTGGGATTTGGCTCAGTGGGTAGAGTGCTGCGCTGCAGTCTCTGAGGACCCGAGTTCAATTCCCAGCGCCGCAAAAACAGGAGAAGGACCTGGCAATCCACTCCCAAGGCAATCCCGAAATAGTCAGCCATTGAAAACCCTATGAGGGTCGCTATGAGTCGGATACCGACTCGACAGCACCTAACAACAACAACAACAACAGTACACTTGAGGAAAGAGAGAGAAAAGTAAACATCCTATATGCCAAAGAAAGTTTGCAACCAAGTCCATTTTACAACACTGGTCTCCTAATTTGTAATACAAAGTTCCAAAAGAAGGCAAAATACTGCGTTTTCTGATCTTCATTTTAAACTGTGCAGTACCAATTACTTTATAAATTAGATTATGGTCCTATATGTAATTTCTACCTTGTACTTCTCCCCCACACCCTCCACTCACAGATCATTTCAGATGCCACCTAACAACATCACAGGCAAGGACTGAAAACTACAGTGTAGACCTGTCAATGGATTTTGATAGGTGATTTCCAATAAAGAAGTATTTTCATCCTCACAAAGATATAGTTAATATCAACGTGGCTCTACATTTTAGCCAAAACAATGTTCTAGAATCAGGTTTACCCAGCTGAGAGATAGTCAAATGTAGTAACTAGGATGATTCAAATCCAAATTCCACTTTTATCCTAATTAACCATATTGTGGACTCTATCTTAAGATCTTTAAGACATCAAGAAAATGACTCCAAAACTTAGCTTAGGTTTTTGGGGACATGTGAAAGCTTTGTAGGATCACTAGTTCATCTTTATCTCCCTGGAGCTGTGTTAACATTTTTAAGGTTGTTACTACTGAGTGGCCTGCAGCTGTACCATTGTGGCACCTGATCTTATCAGATCTCGGAAGCTAAGCAGGGTAAGACCTGGTTAGTACTTGGATAGGAGACCACCTGGGAACCCCAGGTGTTGTAGGCTTGGGAGAAGGGTCCAGCAACCCACTCCTAAAAAGCAATCAGCCATTGAAAACCCTATGAATAGCAGAGAAGCACAATAGTATTTCATCTGTTGTACATAGGGTCCCTATGAGTTGGACACTGACTCAATGGCACCTAACAACAACAACAACAAACTGCTGAGTGGTAACTGCATCTTAGCATAAGCAGCATTTCTCTGTATATCCATTCCTGCTAGCAACAATATTTGGCAACTACTGAACCACTATCTATTTACATGAGCCTATATATACTTTTTGGGCTGGGATTTAGCTCAGTTGGTGGAGCACTGCTCTGCAGTCTCTGAGGTCCCAGGTTTGATTTCCATCACTGCAAAAATGGGAGAAGGGCCTGGCAATCCACTCCCATTGAATATAATCAGCCATTGAAAACCCTGTGAGGGTTGCTGTTGGTCAGACATGACTAGACATATATACAACAACATATATACTTCTTACACCATATTTTATTGTTATTTCAAATAAAAAATTATATTTCTTTCTTTATATTCTTGTCTCTCCAAAGGTGAAAGAAATGATTAAAGAATTTATAATGGTCAACTAGCTTCCACTTCTTCCCTTCTTCTACTTTGTTGAAAAGTACAGCATTTCTGAAAGTCCAAAATACCAAACTCACATTCCAGATATAATCCACTCAGAGGTGTATTTTGTTCTTCATTTTTTAAAACTTAGGATACCAATCTCTCATATAACCTATGGTGAACAATGAAAGCTGGTACATATAAATGACAGTTCTTGTCATGGGGAAATACCACTTTTACCTGTTTAAACTTCCAATACTACATATATTTTTCTTCCAAATATTTCAGGGTGGCAATCAATTTCTATCTTGCAAAATGTAACTTTCTGCTTAGGTAATAGTTTCTTAAAAGTTGTTTTGATCACCTCAACTTCAAAATAAGAATCTCAAAGGAGAAAATTGCAACTTAACACTTTTGTTGCAATTCCCTATTTTTCTAGCCATAAATACCTATTTAGTTCATAAAAAATGGAAAATATTTTGCTTGGTCATATGACTATGTCTAAACCAATTAAATTAACAATAGCAATAAATTTATTAAACTGAGTATCTGTATTGATCAGTTTTTTAAGTTGTTGTTACTATAAAAAAGTATCTGAGCCAGGCTATTGTGAAAAGGTTTTTAGCTCACAGATTTGGAGGTCAGAAGTCCAAATGTGTCACAGGCTAAGTAGGAAAGTGTCCTCTCTTAGTTGTATCACATCATATTGAGAGTGCATTATGTATCTCTGTGTGTGGTCCTTCTTCTTCGCCTTATAAATTCACCAGAATTTAATCATGAGAGCTCTAATGTAAAATAATCTAACCACTTCTCAAAGGCTTTACCTCCAAACACCATAATCAGACTAAGATTCCACCCTCTTAACATGATTAACATGAGATTTGGAGGATTGAACCCCTGCATGAGTTTGGGGGGGCAAATGACATTTAAACCATAACAGTGTTGTTACGTGCAGATATTTAAATTGTCTAAGGATATATGTTGTTTTTGTTGTTAGGTGCCATCCAGTTGTGTCTGTCTCATAATGACCCTCATAAGGTTTTCAATGGCTGATTGCTTCAGGATTGCCATGGGAGTAGATTGCCACGTCCTTCTCCCATTTTTGCAATGGTGGGACTCGAACCTGGGACCTCAGAGACTGCAGAGTGGCGCTCTACCAACTGATCTAAATCCCAACCCCAAGGATATGTAGACAACTTTATATAAGATGGTGCTTCCCAGGATATGCCCCTCAATATAAGTACAATTAGAAATTGTGGTATAGCTAACAGCCTCAAAATGTAGTGACTCTGAACAATCATTTTTGGGGTCATGGTTTTAGAGTCTGAGCAGGATTTGGAAGGGAAGATTGCTCTCTGGTTACTCTGTCAAGTGGAGGGACTCAACTGTAATGGAGGGTTTGCTTCTAAAATGGCTCTACTCAACTCATGTGGCTGGCAAGATGGTACCGACTTAGATGGGAATGCAGCACTGGCTGAAGTTCAGGAGGCTTAAGTCTCCCACCATATGGACTTCTGAAAGTTGCCTGAGATTCCTCTCAGTGTGGTGGCTGTGTTCCAAGGACAAATCTCCTAAAGGGAAGAAAGCTTTGAAGAAGTTCTATCTCCTTTTATGACCTGGCTTTGGAAATCAAAGCATTTCATGCCCTCTCCATTCTCTTCACTAGCAGCAAGGCTAGCCCACACTCAACACATCTTCAAGGAGAAGGAATTACTCTCAATGTCTTAAGGAAAAGAGTGTCAAGAGATTTGTGGATACATTTTAAAACCCCTACAGTATGAAACAAAAAATGCTAGCAGGGCATGTTGCCTCACGTCTGTAATCCCAGCAACTCAGGAGGCCAAAGCAGGAGGATTGCAGGTTTGAGGCCAGAGGCAGTCTGCTTAACTTAGTGAGACCCTGTCTCAAGATAAAAAATAAAAAATACAAAGGGAGCCAGGGGTGCAGCTTAGTGGTACGACACTTGTAAAATATGGGAAAGACCCTGGGTTCAACTCTCCAGTATCTGAAAATAAAATAAAATAAAATAAAATAAAATGGGGTATGACATATGATTGCCTTGAATTTTTTAAAGCCAACTCATTGAGGTAAGATTGGCATAGAAATTCATACATATACTTAATGAATACAAACTGGGTGAGTCTGGAGATAAGTCCATGGAACCCTTACTACAAACTATGCATAAACATCTATCCCCTTCAAAAATTGTCACCTGGCTTCTTTACTTGTTACTGCTATATTGATAATGATAAGAACACTTCACATTAAGGTCTTCCCACTTAGCAAATTTATAAGGGTGTGATATAGTCTTATTAACTATAGGTTAATATTATGTGGTACAGTAGGTCTACAGAACCTAATCATTTTGTATAATTGAAATTTTATATCCTTAGGTCCTTGAGGGTTTCTTTTCTTTTATTTATTTGTCTTTTCTTTTCTTTCTTCTATTTTTCAGTTCTAGGGGTTGAACCCAGGGCTTTATACACACTTGGCTAGCACTCTACCACTGAGTTGCAAACCCACCTCTTTTTTATCTAAATTATCTAAATTATGCAGGCTACCTTTGGCCTCCCGCCTGAGATCCTCCTACCTCTGCCTCCCAAGTCACTGGGATTACAAACTTGTGCCACTGAGCCCTGCTAGTACTTTTGTGTTTTAAGAAAAGTTTTGTCTTCATCAGTCTGTCTTAAGTTCTGAAATAGTTTCAGTTTTGTACAAAAAACATTTTCTGTTCATTTTTATTTAAGAAACACTCATGCTACACTTACAATGTTCCAGGCAGGGTAGGAAACACTTTGAAAATGTATCTTTTAAAAGTCCATTGTAGTTACTAGTGCTGTAATACTTATGACAACTATTGTACAGCTATATAGGCTCAATATCAATGTGCCTTTTATTTTTCTTTTTTGCTAGAATGATAAAGAACATTACTAGAAGTTGATCTGAGTTCATCTCAGAGGCAGCTGTGGCCTAAAAGAAAAGACCTTTGACTTAGAAAATTGCCATTTTCTTGAAAAATTCCCTAGCTTCTTTGAGCTTTGCTCTCTTCTATCTAATATTTCTATGAGAAGTAAATGAAATAATCTATAGGTCAAAGTATGAAAAACAGTGCCATGGGGATAAGAACTTTAAAAATACAGAGTGACACAATGTTAGTGAGCTTGCATGATGAGATGCATCTCGAGGCAACAGATGGCAGCTATTGACCAAGCATCCCAGTCAGATGTGCTCAGTAAAACTTCTCTCAACTTGCAGACTTCTTGATCTGCAGTTCTTCTTGGTTTAGCTTTAAAATTACTCCTTCCATTGGCTTAATTAATAATTGAGGAACGAAAGTGGATTAAAAACAATAAAATGTGAGTTTTGGATAATAGAGGCAAGTGTAAAGGCTCATGATGGTCTCTACCATTATGGACTTAGCCATGACTCCATTGGTGACCCTTCAAATTTCCCAATTATTTTTTCCAAAAATATTTTATTTTCCTTGTCACAGTACTGATATACTTTATGTTGACTTTGGCCTTATGACCTTATTACTCACAGATCTAGTCTTACTATTGCACTCTAGTGTATAGCAGATGGATAATCATCTTTGTTCTTAATACTATATGATATATATGATAATATAGACACATCTATATAATTTACATACATATGCAATTAGTTAATGTGTATTCCCATATGTATTTAACATGTACATTTAATATGTACATTTGTATTTGTTGTTGTTGTTGTTAGGTGCTGTCGAGTCGGTATCCGACTCATAGCGACCCTCATAGGGTTTTCAATGGCGGACTGTTTCGGGATTGCCTTGGGAGTGGATTGCCAGGCCCTTCTCCCATACATTTGTATTTAGCATATATTTAATATTCCCCAAGACTCATTGCCATCTCTATATACTATTCACTTCAGATTGCAAATATTATAGTAAAAAAAAGAAATGAAACATTACCTGGTAAGGAGTAAAACCTGAATAGTATGCTAAATTTAGTCTTTTAAATGTTGGGAAATATTTCTAGCACTGCTTCAACCTTAAATATTTTGTAAAAGAATTATGTTTTGCTTGAGACATTCCATAATGTACATATTTTTCTTTTCTGAAGCTTTCATATTTTCATTAAAACATCGTGGTTCCTTAAAATAGAAAACAAGTGGTTTAATCCTCATCAATGTAACCATAATGCAGGTTGTGTTCTTTATTTCTAAAGAGAAGCTATAGCTATAATTAATATATTTTATTTTTAATAGTAACACATCAAAATAATAGTTATCACAATCACTATAATGAGGAAATGATAGAAATCATCAGCTGAGAACCAAACATCTCCTTTTACAAACATCATCTAATTTAATGCTCACAGAGGTATAAAGTCAAAGAAAGAGTTAGAGAGGTTAAGTGATTTGTTCCAGAAGTGGTGGGACCAGAAATCAAATCTATGCATTATTCCCACTCAGTCTATATGGCATTTAAATCAAGACCCTAAAACACAGATTGCAGATTCACTGGTCATCTTATGACCAATCTGAGCATTTTTCAGATTTCTAACTCTTTTTTCAATAATCCTTTCTACTTTGGAATAATACCTTATATTGTGAAAGTGCTTTAGAATTATGAATACTCTCACACGCATTTTCTCTCATTTCTCTCCACACTTTTAGTCTAATTTTACAAACTGGATACTGCTTTGTAGTATAACAAGATCATGGTTTCTTACATAATGATCATATCTAAAGAGATAAGCTACCTTCCCCATGTATACCCACAGGCAGAGCTCAATAAGTAGTTGTTGAGTACAACTGAGTGGACGGCTTTTAAAAAGACATAGGTCCTTGTTACTGTGTCATAGTAACTAACTGCCAATACCAAACAAATAATACTTTTGCCATAAACTTGACGACAAAGACTCCAGAAAAGGTCAAAGGAGGAAGGAAGATGAACCACAGACCTTAGTACTGTGAAAGCATTGGCTACTTAAAGCATTGAAGACTTAAAAACTGTCCATTGGGTTGCTCTCTGTTGCCATCTCTTCAAGGATCATTCTTGAGCATACGCAGTCTTTATGTATCAGATTGCAGATTACAAAGTGTTTTCTAAAATCAAACCTGGAATTAAAATAATAATAATATTTATTATTATAAAAGAAAGCAGCAGTTTTTAACACAGTCCATCAGCTCTGTTAAAGCCATCAATACTGTAGCATTTCTACAACCTAATCTGTTAACCAGTCAATTATAAAGAAAAATTAAAAATTATAAAAGGGAAGAGCAGAGCACAATATTTGAGGCATCCAAGGAAAGACGCTTACTGACACAATTAGCCAGTTTTCTCCACCTCTAGGCCCAACTTTCTGTAACTTCCCCTGTTTCTCCAAAAGGCAAGAAATACACAGACTTGGTAGGAGACCAGCTTCTGAAGAGGTATGTGGAAAGATAATAAATGATTATTTTTACATTTATTTTTAACACAGAACTTTGAGAACAGGTGAAATTTCGGTAGAAATTTAGGATTTATGGTATTCTTCCTAGTTGCACCATATGTATTCATAAAGTACATCTATAACCCTTATAAAATTGACAGACCATGAAGAAGTAACTGACTAATATTATTTGAGAGACTGGAGCATCTATAGGAAACCAAACTGATTTGTTACTCAGATGCCCAGAATCAGAATTACAGCTCTATGGTACAATCTAGAATTATGACCACAGACTTAGTATACAATTGTAAACTTTTATAGCTGTCTGTATCTGTAGCAACGAGAATGACAGGTACGACCCAGGAGGGCAAGAGGGAAGAAGGAACTTCCCCAGGTGAATCCACCGCTGTGTTCTTTGAAAGAAAGGTATTGGCTGCATGTAAGACATAACTCTGCCTTTAAACTAAGTATGAAGAAGCTGAGTGGCATGTGAAACTTTGAATCAGTTCAAAATTAGGCCAGTGAAAAATGAGGTTCTATTTTCATTGAAAGCAGAGAGATCATCTTCAATTTAAGCCTCAGTATCATAATGCTGACATATAACTTACACACAGACAATTCCTCTTGGGGGAAGGTCAGGCAATTAATCCATTGCATCACTCACTCACCTATGGATGCCAGCTGTTGGGGAGAACCTGAAAAATGATGGGAAATTCTTAATATTCTTTGACAGTACAATATTTGTACTTAGGCTCTGGCTCTTCCAGAATGATGCTTCCCTGTTAGAAGGGCCAGTCAATCTCACTGCATGATGGAAAACAGATGTAAGATTAGGATGCAAAGTAGTTTTCCAGATCCTTGGTCCCAGCATGCTGCAGACCTGAGCCCCAGAGTTAACCAGCCAAGTGCTGACACATGTCTTACAGCAAAATATCCCTCACAGCCACAGTTCAAAGGCCTCGCTACCCTCCAGGGCAATTAATACAGCATCACGTTCAATGGTGCTTGAACCAAATCCATTGAATCCTCAGGGGAGAAATAACGAAGCAATCGCAGAGCTCAGACAAGAGCAGCGTGCAGTAGTGGCTAAAGTTTCAGTCCATGAAAACGCAGCTTTTCCTGAAAGCATGGGTAGAGTTACAGGCTTACTCAGAGGGAGCTGGGCTCAGATTGTGTAATCTACTTCTAGGACAGTTTTTGTGAGAGAACATAAAAACTGAAGCACAGTTATGTATAAAAGAAGGAAGGAAGGAAATAAAGAAGGGAGGAAAGGAGGGAAGGAGGAAGGAAGGAAGGAAGGAAGGAAGGAAGGAGACATCAAAAAAGGAAATCTAGTTACACATGTTCACTTTGATATAGTAGAAATTTTCAAGTTTACCTATTAGAGAGATAACCAGAAACCCCAAACAGAATTACTTTAATAAAACTAGTTAGACAGGTGTGGTAGTGCATGCCTGTAATCCCAGCAATTTAGGAGGCTGAGGCAGGAGGATTGCAAGTTCGAGGCCAGAGCCAACCTGCGTAACTTAGTGAGACCCTGACTCAGAATAAAAAGTAAAAACGGACTGGGGATGCAAGTCAGTGGTAGAGCACTTGCATGATGCCTTGGGTTCAACTCCCCAGTGCTAAAATATATAAATAAATAAATAAACAAACAAACAAACAAACGAACAAACAAAACTGGAAGGTACCATTTCTGTATTTTACCAAGAGAAGTGAAAGATATTCTTTCTAGAGACCTGGAGCAAGTATGGTTTAATTCCATCCAGAACAGGAGATCCTAAGAATTGTGCCTTCTCAATGACGGGAGAAAACTGGGGGGGTGGGGCAGCGCACATGGTGGGAGGTGGGAAGGATGGACTAGGAGGAGCAAGGAATGAGAGAGAGGTCGACCTCAAAGTAAATAGCCCAACTTCAATAGTTCAGGAAATAATTATAATAATACCAACAATACCAATGGATGGTGATAATGCAAGTGGGCTAGATTATTCATGCAATACTACTGACAATGTAAAAATATAGATCACTACAGAAAAAAGTTTGGACTTAAATCATAATTGGGATGCAAGGCTATACAGAAAAATATTCCCACAAAAAGACATGCAAGTAGAAGAGAAGCCTTTGGTGGGGGGCGGGGGGGCAGTTAGGAGAGGGGGAAGGAGGTGCACAAGAGGGTAAGGGGGAAGTTATCTGTACAATGTACAATAAACGCAGATATGGAAATGTCACAATGAAATGCATGTCAGAATGAAACACATTAAGTTGTACATTAAAAATATCCAATAAAAAAGTAAGAAATTCAACTAAATACCCAAGTTTCTTATACCAGTGGCCCTTGGTGTATAACATGTGTTAAGGCATTTATTTAGAAATTTTGTTAAATCAAATTTGCATGTTAATATTTGAAGGTGTATTAATCAGACCTTGTATTCATCCAATAATAAACATTCTGACTAAAGTGATTTAAAAAAAAAGAATTGTGCTTTCTCACATGTCTTCAGCATGTCTTTCTTCAGCATTATGGGATAACAACGGTAGGGAGCAAGCCACCTTGGTTAAATGCAAAAGCAAAATAAAATCTAAACTGCAACAAGCTGCTTTTCCCAATCTTGTTATGTGCATAAATTCAAAGCAAGGATTTTTACTTTCCGTTAGACCTGGAAACAAACTTGAGGACCAATCCCTTAAAAAGCTGACTTGAATCCTGGCTGCATCAGAGCCAAACACTTTTAGATGCCACATGAGCTCTTTCAGGTCATGGTGACACCTTTTAGCATTATGTACCAAAACAATAATGCAGTGGCCAGAAAGAATGATTTGGTATGTCAGGGTGCCCCACTCTCAAGAAAGGTGAGTGTGTAATGTTATTGAGCTTTTAGGAACCTGCATGCAGATTGTCCATGGTATGCCTTCTTTGTGGCCCCTGTGGCTCTTCAGTAGCGATATCCACCAGTTGGTGAGGGAGATAGTGCCCCATGGTTAGCACCTGCACCATGCTGAAAAGAATATATTTGCACTCTTTTCATCTTTTCCTCCCTCTTAAAAATGGATACAAACAATATGTTGCTCACTGCAGAATATATGGCGAAGCCAAAATTAAAATAAAAATCAATTCATTTAAGAATAACCATGTGAAATCCTGATGGATGTCATTCTAGAATCTGTTTTCTGTATGTCTACATATAAAGGTGAATTTATGGGCAACTTCCACATGTTTCTATACAATGACAGGTGTTGGAGAATTAGTAAGTGTGGACTCTATAGCCATACTGCTCATATTTAAAGCTCACATATGTCACTTACTGACTGTTTTATTTGTGGCAAATCATTTAAGATCTCCAGACTTGGTTTCTTTGTTGATTATTCAGTTATCAGTGAGGTTGAAATGATCTTGACAAAAATGACTTGGAAAAAAAATGACTTAAGTTTAATACATTTAGGGCATATTTTTTTCATCCTGGAAGATAGTGTCTGCTGTGTGTGTTATGGCTATGCATATCTTTGTGTGTGTAGGCATACACATGCATGTATATCTGTGCATAATTAAACATAGGTATGTACATTATAAATCTTCCTTTATTTGAAGAAGTCCATGAAGATTATCTATCAAAGTTTGCAAACATGTTAGAATTACTTTGTTTTGTGAATATTATAATATTAAAGCCTGCAGCAGTAGTCCTGTGGCATCCGATCCCGTCAGATCTCGGAAGCTAAGCAGGATCGGGCCTGGTTAGTACCTGGATGGGAGACTGCCTGGGAACACCAGAAGCTGTAGGCTTGAGAGAAGGACCTGGCAACCCCCTCCCAAAATCAATCTGCCATTGAAAACCCTATGAACAGCAGAGAAGCACTGACAATAGTGTTTCCCCTGTTGTACAGAGGGTCGCTATGAGTTGGATACCGACTCGATGGCACCTAACAACAACAACAACAACAACAACATATTAAAAATGCTTGTTCAGTGAAAATACTGCTACTTAAGAAAAGAGGACTATTCTCACACAACTGATTTTTCTCCTTCATTCCTTTTCCAAAACACCCTATTCATTTCATTTGGATACATACTATGTGAACAGAAAAGAAATGAGTAGAGGAAGCAGGGCAAGGATCAATACACAGAGGATATTACTATATTAGGATAGAGCACAACTAGATTTCATTTCTCTAATTGTTATTGTTAGGTGCTGTTGTGTGGGATCTGACTCATAGTGACCCTATATACAATGGAACAAAACACTCCCCAACACTGTGCCATGCCAGGCACTACAACAGTGCTTTTCTGGTATTCATAGAGTTTTTGATGGCTCATTGTTTCAGGATCGTTTAGGAAATGGGCTGCGAGGTCCTTCTCCCATTAAGGTTTTACTTTCTATGGGGCCCAATTCTGGAATGAATTATTGGTTTCTGCTTTTAAAAAGCTCATGTCTTCTGTGTCAGATACAACACATCAACTTCTAGATCCAAAGATTCATACTGGCAGAAACTGTGCGTATTCTAGTGTTCATCATATCTTTGGAAATTTACAAATGAATTTGGTGGTATCATCTTTCTCCATTTTAAATTGTTCAGAACTTTCCTTTTCATCCATTGGCTGTTCATCCAGTAAGAATCTAATCTACTCTGCTAATAAATTCAAATCATATTTCAAAGCAGGCTCACATTAGTTCATGAAATAGGCCATGAGTTTTATGATTTAACAGTATCACACAATCATCCTGCTGCATGAGACTTCAAAGTGATAGGATTTCTGTTTTCTACCCTGGCTTCATCTTGGTTCTCACTGGTCCTGATAATACAAGCAGCTACTCCACTATCTTCATAAAAGGGGCACTTGGCTTATACCAAAAGACCTGGAGTTCATTTCTGTGCTTTTGTATTGCTCCTCTTTGTCTGTGGCAGTAATTAAAAGGTAACTATATAATTATCACCTGCAGCCGTACCACTGTGGCATCCGATCCCGTCAGATCTTGGAAGCTAAGCAGGGTCAAGCCTGGTTAGTACTTGGATGGGAGACTGTCTGGGAACACCAGGTGCTGTAGGCTTGGGAGAAGGACCTGGCAACCCACTCCCAAAAATCAATCTGCCATTGAAAACCCTATGAATAGCAGAGAAGCACCAACAATAGTGTTTCACTTGTACGTAGGGTCGCTATGAGTCGGACACCGACTTGACAGCACCTAACAACAATGTAATTATCTGTTACTAATTCTGAATATTTTCTCTACTAGATTATAGGGTTTTGTTTTGTTTTTCACCTTTCTTTTCAGTCTAATGTTCAGCTACAATAATTTTAAAAATTTAAATCTTAGTCTAAGAAATCAGGGAATATAGAGTTCCCCAAATTTCATTTTACCAAATTCTTGATAATTGTAAATTAAATATATGTCACGGGAGAAGGACATGGCAATCCACTACCAAGACAATCTGGAAACAATCAGCCATTGAAAACCCTATGAGGGACGCTATGAGTTGGACCCAACTCGACAGCACCTAACAACAACAAATATTTGTCACTTTTGAAGAACACTTTGTGCACCTTAAGTAACTATCAGAAAGCATTAAGAAAAGTGGCAAAAAAATTTAAAAAGCGTTTTCCTCAGTCTGGAAGAAGACTCCACCTACGAGTACGAAAGATTTCAACTCTTGGAGAAGGTGTAGAGAAAGAATTTGGGGTGGAGGAAGTTGTACCCACTTAAAGAACGTGGGAGGCAGGGAGCGTCACACATGCTCAGACATGCTGATCGGATCAGAATGGGAGGAATGTGATGTTTGTTCAAAGATTAGTAACAGGTAAAGTCGAATCTGTATTTAAGCTGAGGTTCATAAATTTTATTAAATCCATAGGTGAGTGTGATGGAATTCTTTCCAGAAGGGACTAAGGTAATAAAAATAGGGCCCTCACCAAGCCTGAAACCATGGATAGGACCATAATTGAGGGGGAATGGAGGACCCGGAGAGAAATTGCAAAACTTACCCTTAACTAATTCCACTAGGAAACAGAACATTTCAACAGGAATAAAAGTTTCTGCAAGGTTGTGCTTTGTGTGAGGAGAAAAATAAAGCTGGCATCAAAGGCCTTGATGTGATTTGTGGAAAGCCTGTGTTACTTTCTTGACTGTGGGTTCCTTGGGAAATGAGGAAAAAAAAGACTTCTTTAAAAAAAAATGTTGTTCCATATGAATCTATTTAAAATTTAAATTTGACAGTGCCTTTACTCTCCTTCACAACCAATACTGAGAGGGTGAATTGGAGGAAAGGATGGAGGACTTTGTGACATCTTAACTTCTTAGTCAGTGGGAGCACATGCCTCCAGGCTACGCTGTCAGCCGGAATCTATTGGTTTTGTCAGATATTTTATTAGATTTTTCTAAGCTGTACAATGTTTAACCAAAATGTAATTCCAGAGCCAAATTATGATACCATTCAGATTTTCATCACAATTTTTTAGGCTACTTCTTCATGAAAAATTGTGACTTTCGGGTCTAAGAGTTGATCCTGTGCATTTCTACCCAATAATTGATGAAATTATTTGTAAAAGACATATTTAAAAGACTTATGGTCAGCTTCTCCGATGCTGGTGCCACTGGGAAGTGCCTGACTATGCTGGTAACACAGCTATCTTTCTTGTGGCTATCCCTATGCCCTAAAGGTCTGGAAGCCTAAAAATGTTTTAAGGACCATCTGCCACTTCATCTCTTTTTCCTCCAGAGAAAACCCTGTTCAGATAACTCAACATTTAGTAATTGTTGATAATAATAAGTGTAATCAGTTGAGTGACAACTGCGTATCAATTAGCCTTCTGTTTTTCACACTTAGGAGCTGGTTTCCTCATGTCACCCAAGAGGATACCACTGAGGCTCACAGTTTCAGCGATTACTATGGGGTCACACAGTGAGAAAGAGGGTTATTCCTCTTGGGGTAAGGATGGTGTATCTGTTCTTGCTTGTCAACTTTTGCAGTATCAGCCCAACAACTGACTGTCTATGTATTCAACAGTTTGAGAGTGAATGAATTCAGGAGTGAATGACCTAGGTAATAGAGATATAAAATTTGAGCACATTCACCTGCAAGATTCACAAATGCTAGCAAAAGGACAGGTACAATTCCATGATAATGTTTGTACCATTTTTTATCAAAATAATTTAAACATTTAGATGAATTTAGGCTTGTCCTTGATCCTGAAACATTTTAGTAATGATTATATTAATGAAGAGTTGGTCTGAATATCAAAGATGTTACTGTCTAATTTGAAGAGTTGGTCATTTTATATGGGTACACACAATTAAAAAAAATTCCAGTTCGCCAAATCCCAAAGTTCAAGTTACCCTAGGCAGAGTCCTAGGAAAGTTTTATCTCATTAATCTATAACAGTGATCAACCTGGACATTGTTGCCACTTTGCTTTTGACTTTGAGACTTCTAAGGAAATCTTGAGGAAGCACAGTTAACTGTACTTGAGAATTTACATCTTCCAAAAACCTTTATGGGCTACACTTTATATGCTGAATCATTACTAAGAGCACAGCTGGTGCTGTGTGGGTGCCCCTGAAGCATGGTCTAGGTGATGCCAACTGCTTAGCCCACTCACTTAAGATCTTGTTCTTACAATGATATGGTGAAAAATGAAAGACATTTTAGAATTTACCTTCCAGAACTCTTCTCTTATAGTATTGGTAGTTGGTTGAAGTTAATGTGCATTTCTGCTAAGAAATTAACTCTTCAGAGGTTCTTTATTACCAGACCTCAAGAATAACAGAGACAATATTAAAAATTTGGCATGAATAATTCTTATGAACTTAAGAAAATTAGTCATCAGGAAAGAACTTGCATTAGGCTTTGGGACTGAAAAAAGGGTAGTGAAACTATATTATTATTTCCATTGTGCCATATTATACCTGTATTCAGGAGAAAGAAACCTCAATCATTCTGAAATTTAGGAAAGTAATACTGCATGCTCCGTATGGAAGTGTTTCCATCTAACCTAATGTGGCTCCATTGGTCCTGTTGAATGTGAATGCTGAAAATAGCAGAGCTTATATTTCTAGAATATTAAGAAAGAGAAGAGATAACACAAAATAGTTTTTTCCAGAGGGACTTATATATTTTAAAATAAACCATAGGTAAAGGGGAGCACTTTGGTGTTTGCTCAAGGAAAGAATATAGATTAGCACAATGGCTACTCCACTTGTAATTATTTTGGGAGGAATATTTTATTTTTTGTGGGTGCAAAAACCAATGATTAGTTTGAAAGTGAGGGAGTTTGAAAAACTCCCTAGGAAAAATAAGCTATTTTCTTTCCTTCCTAAACCTCTGCAAAATTGGGCTTTCAGTAATCTCTTGCCATTTTACATGGTATTGTCTTACTCACTCTGAAATAATTCTGCATAGAAAATAGCTTCAAGTGTGACCACAGAGTCGTTTCTTTAGACAGAACACATCATGAATACTTTTGTGTTGTGAAATTTCCAAATAAGTGAGACTTGAGATACCCTTCTTTGGATAATGCCAGTGGTCACCTACAGCATCCCACCAATTCAACTTCCAGCCAGGGCTGTTCAACTTAAATCTCCGAGTGCATTTCTAGGACTCTTTTCCTGGATTTTCTGAGTTTTCTGTTGTTCTGATCATAGCATTTGTGGCTTTATATTTGCCTTTTCTGTACTTCTAAGAACATGCAGAGTGATATTCCTTAGATAATAAGTATTTTCAAGCCTGCCTTAAATTTAGTTTTTGAAGTCAAAAGACACATCAAATTGATTTTTTTACTCTATTGTTTTCTTCCCTTTTTCATCTAAGTTTCTAATAATTTGGTATAAACTAAAGTGAAATAATCTAATCATATCTGCAATACAAGCATAATGTCTTAAAAATCCAATTTTATATGTATTTATATTTTATATATAACATATAGAGAATAATTCTTAAGAAGGAAGTCACCATTAGTGTTTACGATAGTATTCTAGACCAATTTTGATATTCATCTGGGTTTTGTGAGCTGATTTAATCTGATTTCAAAGAATTCAGGGTCTGGATTGTTTAATTATTTTCTACAAGGATCATAGGATATTGTGACCAAGAAATTATTTGATTGCAGCACAGGCCTTTTTGAGTGAATCTGTTATGTGAAAATGCCAGATTTGATTATAAAGGTATTAGAAACATCTAGTTTGCCTAATAACTGTTCTTGGCAATATTCCTCTCTTTCTAGACTTCTTTCTTTCTTAGTCAAGTTGAATCTGACTCCTAGAGACCCTTTTAGGGTTGTCAATGGCTGATTGTTTTGTGATTGCCTTGGAAATGAATCACTATGTCCTTCTTCCAGTTTTTGCAATGCTAGGGATGGAACCCGGGTCCTCAGAGAGTGTGGACCATCATTCTACCATCTGAACTAAACCCCAGCTCCTTATACCTACATACACACATACATACATACGTGTGTGTGTGTGTGTGTGTGTGTTTTCTGATTATCTTGTATAAGCATATACCTCTCTTGTCTATGTGTTTAGCACATTGGTTGAGAGTTGAAGTTGTTTGGGAATTAATCACCTACCATCTCATTTATTTTAACCTGTAAACTTATAGCAATTTAGATGTTGCTACATTATGACTGAGACATTCTCTTTGTTTTATTTTACATGTTTCATTGATCTCAAGGGGGAAAAAATCAGCATTTTTAAATATCCAGAAGATTTGTTTGAAATTATTGATGTCAGAATGATTTGTAGTCCCATTAAAATGACATTTGTTGATGACATGATACAATGCATTGCATCATTTCATCTCAGCATGAAAACACACTGATCTTTTCATCACAGCCACACAGGTAATCTAGTAACCCACGGCTCTAATGTGATCAGCCACACCACTATCGCCAGCATTTGCATAAGTGCCTTGCAGAGATGGACTGAATCTCTAATTCAGAGGTGCGTCAAGGAAAAATAGCTGTTGCAGAGTGATTTATCCCTGCATTGGCTAAATGAAATTATTCAAATCCTGAAATCAGCTTTCTTTCCTTTAGCATTAGCATTTCTAGTGCACACACCCTGGTTCTATATCCACATCTTAAACATGAGAGAGAAAGAGAGAGAGAGAGAGAGAGAGAGAGAGAGAAAGAGAGAGAGAGAGAGACTAGATCTTTACAAAGATAGCATGGAATGTTTTCTTTGCATTCAATTATTCTCTAGTACTTGTCATCAGAAATGAACAATTTGTTACCATGAGATAATTAAGAAAATTAGATTACCCCTCTTGGCAAGATATTGTGAGAGTTTGTACATTCTCTGTTTACACACAGGACCAGTGCAATAGTGACTTTCTTTTCTTCCCTCCATTCTCAGAAGAAAAAAATCAGCACACAGCAAAGCAAAAAGTAACATGGATTTCTTTGAGACATACATGACTCTAGCTAGTGTACTTGTCACAAAGGAGGCAAGACCATGCCATGTAGATAAGAGGCTTCATTCTGAAGTAGTGACTTAATTTCACATTCCCTCTTGAGCACTGTGGCTGTAGAACAATATAGAAAAGAAGCATCAAGAAAAATAAAAGAATAGATACTTTCATGTCGGTTTTTAAGTGCCAAATATATTTGAAGAAATGTATTCTGTTTCTCTTGCAGAGGTGTGTTATTTATTCTAAACTCGGTTCTAAATCCAGGTGCTGAAACCTTCAAAATATTCACATGTTAAAAATATCAAAAGGCAGTTCTCTCCTGTGGTATTTCATTTTATCCCATGTGAAAATCAGAGGTTGTGGACATTTCATAAAACAGCCTGTTTTCCTGCCCAATGTTACAGACTCGTGAGATTTGGATATTTTGGGCAAGTTCCAAGTTTCTGAATCCACCAACATTTGCCCATCAATATTTGAGACCTGTCACTTCCCGACATTAAGTCTATGTGATGACAGATAGCAAACTGGATGTGAGGCTGTAAAAATAAGGTTCATCTGGCTCAGCAAAGGCCGACATTCAGCTTCTGGCCACATGGTTTGCCTTGAAGACAAGCTGTGGCAAATCAGATAGACCACATCGTTAAGGAGGCACAACCTAGTTTTTAAAAAATACACCCCTCAGACCATTCTTTCAAAATAAACTCTCATCCTCTCACTTCTTCAGAAAGTATGACAAACTTAGTTTGTGGGATTCCAGTTTGTGAAATTTTATCCCTTAAAATAATTGTTACATGAAAAACGCCATTATGAAACTCTTTATATTGCACACTAATTAAAAATAAAGTTAAAATTGCATATTATAGCTACAGATATCTTGTTAGATGCTGTCGAGTCGGGTCCAACACCTAGTGACCCTATGTACAACAGAACAAAATAGTACCCAACATTATGCCATGCACATGATCTTTTATGTTTGAACCCATTGTTGCAGACACTGTGTTTCTTCTTATTTTGAGTCATGCCACAACAGCAAAAGGAGGTCCCGGGAGCTTTGCTGCATTTTCATCATTAAGGTTGACTCTACTTTGAGGAGGCAACTCTTCCCCAGTCATTTCTCGAATGCCATCTAGCCTTGGGGGGGGGGGGCCTTTTCCACTACTATATTTGCTAATGTTTCTCTCCTATTCATAAGGTTTTCAATGGCTAATAATTTCAGGAGCAGTCTGCTGGGTCCTTCTCCCTCCTCTGTCTTTGTCTGGAAGTTCAGATGAAACCTGTCTACCATGGTGGCCCTGCTGGTATCTGAAATACCAGTGGCATAACTTTGAGCATCACAGCAACACACAAGCCCCCACAGCAGGACAAGCTGCCAGACACGTGGGGATCAGACAATCTATACTGCATATATATACTGCCATTCAAAATTGCTATTTCTGGATTAAATTTAAATGCCATTGTCCTTATTTTAATAATGCTACATAAAAGAAAAGAGGACTTTTCAATTCACAGAGCAATGTGAATGGCATTTAGGTCTCTAGCTTCT
Organism: Pedetes capensis; assembly: GCA_007922755.1. Lineage (NCBI taxonomy): Eukaryota > Metazoa > Chordata > Mammalia > Rodentia > Pedetidae > Pedetes > Pedetes capensis. The sequence continues at coordinate 62,481 of VMDO01002491.1, forward strand.
GTTTGTAAAGTCCTTACATTTGTTAATTTTATTAAGCTTGTCACTGCTTATTTTTAAATAGCCCCTCTTTTGAAAAAAGGAAAAATTATAGAAGACAAATTACCCTGCAAAACTAATTATTGAGCCATTCTTATTGACTGAATTAATAGTCTAAAACATTGTACAGAATGAAAAGCTAGTGAACAGAATGTCTTTTACTGTGGCTTATAATAGAATTAAGGACAAGTTTCTACCTTTCACCATTTGGAGAATTTGGAACTTTTTTAGTTATTCCAGGACTTTATGGGCTAGATATTTTGTAAATATAATCTCAATGTACAGGATTTTTCTTTGCATTGCTCCATAGAATTTTAGCCTTTGAAGACTGGGGAGAACTGACCTTAAAAATACTTTAAAAGAATGACCCAGTACAGTTTGATATTTCAGCTGTTAAAAAAAAAAAAAAAAGGCAAGACAGCAGCTGAGTTAAAGCAGGTTTCCTTTGTTTCCCCAAGCATATGATACCAATCCTGAAACTAGAAACGTGACTTGTAAAACTTTACACTTCCAGTCTTTCCTGGTAGAGTTAATGGTTGACAGTAGCTATGCTGGTCTTCATGGAGGTGAGCAGTCCTTGGATCATCACCACGTTTAAGTGTTAACTGTACTGTTGTTGTTGTTAGGTGCCTTCGAGTCGAGTCTGACTCATAGTGACCCTATGTACAGCAAATCGAAACACTTCTCGATTCTGTGCCAGGCACACGATCTTATTTATATTTCAGCCCATTGTTGCAGACACTGTGTCAATCCATGTTGGAGGGTTAGCACTTAAACATCTTTAAATTTGATAATTCTAAGATCTCTTAGATAAAATGTCTTTTTGGTCTCAACTGATCAAAAATTTGATTCTCAGAAGTGTCTTTATTTCACATTCACTAAACTGAATTCTTACACTATAAACATTACATGATTTTTTTTCCCCCATTACTGCAATAGCTCTATTCCAGCAAAGTGAAATTGAGGAAACAATGTGGGTATTCTCATAGTGAGTGCTATTGTTTCCATGGAGCTTTGTAGTTTACCAAGTGTTTTTCATATGAGTCATCTAATTTAATTCTCCCACTGTATGGTGAGGAATGTCACACTGTCTTCTCTGCTACCAACAAGTGCAACAAACTTGCTCAATGTCACCTGACTAGGAAAGGGCTTGTCAACATCTGCTTTTCTCATGGCCATTACCATTTTAGTTCAAATAAACACACTAGTCTCACTTCAACAATCTTAAAAGAAATATAAATTTGGAATAATCCAGATCAGTTCTAGTTCTCCACCAAAGATATATTTACAGGCACATGAGATGTGCCTTTGATGTAATTACTGGATGTCATTCTTATCTTTCTTGGGCCTTTTCTTTACACACAAAAAGAGATCTGGCAGGTGATTAGTATGTAGAATATGGAAATAACTCAAAGAAAATATTGAACAGCAAAAGAATGAATAATCCAATCAATAAAGGGCAAAGAAACTTGAACAGATAATTTTCAAATGAAGAAGTATAAATGACCAATGAATATGTGAAAAAGTATTCAGCATCTTTAGCTATTAGAGAAATGCAAATCAAAACTATATTGAGATTTTATGTCACCCTAATCAGAATGGCTGGCGTCAAGAAAACAAGCAAAAACAAATGCTGATGAGGATGCAGGGAAAAGGAATACTTGTGCACTGCTGGTGGGAATGTAAGTTAGTGCAGCCACTGTGAAAATCAGTACGTACTTTCCTCAATGTTAAAAGTAGAACTTCCACGTGATCCAGTTATACCACTCGTGGATGAATACTGGAAAGAATCAAAGTCAGTACGCAACAGAGATCCCTACACAGCCATGTTTACTGTGGCATTGGTCATGATAGCCAAGCTATGGGATCAGCCTAGATGCCCATGAATTGGTAAATGGATTAAAGAAAAAACGTGGTATATACACAAATGGATTACTATTCAGCCATAAAAGAATAAATTCATCTCATTTTCAGGAAAATGGGTGGAACTGGAAATCATCTTGTTAAGCAAAATAAACCAGATTCAGAATAACAAGTATCATATGCTGTCTCTCAAATGTGGAGTGTAGGGGAAAGGAAGAATATCCATGGAAATAAAAGAGAGACAGTTAAGAATATGGAAAGGGCAAGGGTGGGGAAAGAATGAGGAAGGTAAATCTGATCAAGTACACGATATGCATACGTGGAAATGTCATAATGAAACCCTTTACTTTGTCCAATTAATTTATACTAATAAAAATGATGCAAATTCATAACATCTAAAAGATAGGAACTAGGAATGTGGAATCCTATCTGATTTTAGTGTTTTATTTAAAAGGCAGAATTAGAATTAGAAGAGGTTGAATGTTAGCAGGGCAATGGCCCAGGATTCACTCAGATAAAAGGAAGCATTATTGAGATTCCTGGCTCTGGCCCAAAGGAGAAAGAGCTTTCTCTAGTGCAAATTGCCTCACACTTCAACACAGTGCCAGCATTGTAAATGGGACATATTTCTTCTATAACTAAAGCCGAAGTATCATATTTACTTTTTCTGAAAGCCGTAATTAAGCCATTAAGTAGGAGACTTCTAAATTGGACTGTTTGAAGGAAAGCATTAGGAAAAAACCCGGAGAGGGCTTTTTGTTTCTGAAACATCACAATTTGTTCAGTAAAAGCAACCATGCTGGCCAGTCCTTATCCATCACTGATGCAGGAGCTAAATTTGCTCACAGAGCTCATGAGCAAGGAAAGCACAATCAACAGTTGATCTAGTCGCTATTGTCACCTCTGCGAGGAGATTTCATGGGTTTTGTAAATCAAAACTCAAGCTTGTGGACTTTAACCTGGAGTTAAGGCAGTCTAAGAGTCTGGGATTTAGCTCAGTGGGTAGAGCACTGCGCTGCAGTCTCTGAGGTCCCGAGTTCGATTCCCAGCACCGCAAAAATGGGAGAAGGACCTGGCAATCCACTCCCAAGGCAATCCCGAAACAGTCAGCCATTGAAAACCCTATGAGGGTCGCTATGAGTCAGATACCGACTCGACGGCACCTAACAACAAACAACAAGAGTCTGAGACAGGTGAACATATATATGCTTTCACCAACCTCTAAATGAAATTTTAGCATCTCCTCCCATTACTAATCAAGACGGCACACCACCAGAGTGTGAGCACTGCCTTTGACTTTGGCACTGAAGCCATCAGATGTAGCATCTCCTCCCATTACTAATCAAGACGGCACACCACCAGAGTGTGAGCACTGCCTTTGGCTTTGGCACTGAAGCCATCAGATGCTCTCCTATTACATTTTGATTGTTGCAGACAATCACAGTATTGCTTATATTTTCTGCTTCTTGGAAATTACTATAGTTGAACCTTCTGCTAGATTTTGTTATCGAATAAGAAGCATAATACTACAATGTCACAAATTTATTTTTACTTATTTTTGGTGACTGTATTTCAATATAATATTTTGTAACACTAGGCACATTTTGTTGGAATTACCAGGGGGATAGAGAGTACCCCAAACATGACTGGTCCCAGGAGCTCATCTAGGCCACTTGGAGGACCGACCCCTCTCCTCCCAGGCAAGTGACCCTTACCCTATATCCAGGACATTTGCTCCCATTGAATCCTATGGGGCAAGATAGCAATGGGTCACTTTTGCCATGCATCAGGGTATCTCACTCTTCCCCACTCACATCCAGTGGACCAAGATGGCACCCAAGGTACTGTAGCATCTAAAGCCCCCCTGGTGCCTGATTGGTCATTTCTGATACAACTCTGTTCCCCTGATTGGCTGACTATCAGGCCATATAAACTCCGCAGCTCAGAGTTTAGCAGCCGTTCTGAACACCATCCAAGAGAAGCTCACTGGGTCCTTGCGGTTTCTTAAGAGCCCAAGACCCATTTACTTGTCCGCCTAGCCTAGCTTTCAGCTTTCCTCCAACCTGCATCCATCATGCTTTAACCCACCTGACACCTCTATCTGACTCCTACCTCTAAAATGCCAGATATCCTACACTGACACACTGCTCCGAGAGGCAAGCCTCCAAAAGTCAAGCACAGGGCCCCCGAAGTGGTGAAACCTGCGACCCAGAAGAGCAAGGACACCTGGGAGTCTCTGCCCCAGAGGCAGAGACAGCAGCTGAGCCCTTCCCTTCTCCAACTCCCCATTCCCCTCTCCCTAATCCTCCATTCCTTTCCCCTCCTTTGTGAATAAACCCCTGTCCTTATATCCTGTGAGTGGATGCTCTGTTCCCCGGCCACAGCCTGGCCACTGGGTGCAGTGTTGGGGCACCCACCTCTTGCTTCCATTCACAATGCAGAGAGAGAGAAACTCCAGAAAGAACTGGACACATTTCATTGTATATTTTTTTCAAAAGCATTCTTCTGAGAAGGGATTTGTAGACTTTAACAGACTGTCAAAATAACCCATGGCATGAAACAAAAAGTTTAATGCCTCTGAGAAAGATTCCATTGATGAGATCAACATTTATGTCTGGTTTCGTTTCAGTGTGTGTGTGTGTGTGTGTGTGTGTGTGTGTGTGTCTGTCTGTCTGTCTGTCTGTCTGTCTGTCTGTCTGTCTGTCTCTGTGTGAACATGCACTCACTATTTGAAAGATTCTGTCTTGGACTGAGGATACAAATGTGAATTACTGTATTATTACTGGCTTAAAAGAAGTCTCGTGAAGGAATCTGTCACACATTCAGGTAATTATGTCCCAATCACAATGACTGTGCCAACAATTTGTGCTAAGCATTTTATATGCATCATAACTTTTTATCTTCTCTTTATGGATACGGAGACTTTTGTACAAAGCAGTTAAGTAAATGGCTTAAGTAAGTGATTGGTGGAGCAGGGATTTGTCCCTAGGAGGTGGAACTTCAGGATTTGCATGCTGAACTGCTGGGCTTGCCTGTTGTTCAGTGTGGAGTATAGGCATATGCATTTGCACAGGTTCTCCAGGAGCAGAGGGCAAATAGTGGTATTTGTGGGTGTCATATCTTTGGGTTTTCCTAAATCAGGTGAGCAGGATAGCAGTGGTCAGCCAGGTGAAGAAAGGAAGTCAGAGAACTCCAGAGGGAAGGCCAGTGACCCATTCAGTGAGGAATAATGTTGAATTAATTTACTGCTAACTACTGCGAAGGGTATTGTGGAGAGTGGCAGTAGTTGAGACTCGATGATAGATGGGTACAGGCGGTAGTCATGAGAGTCAGCACCAAATCCTCTATTTGTTTCTTGATGAGTATTTGTGCAGTTTTATGCATATGTGATCACTTTGCAGTACTAAAACTGCTCTATACGTTCTTGCTAATATGATAGGTTAGCTTTGTCACTGGATCCACTAGTTCGACGATAGGTTTGTTTAGTGGCTGGATTCATTAGTTTGGTTGATTGGCAGTGTAGACTTGAAGTGCCATAAGCTAAAGTTCATGGCCACTTCTACAACAATTATTTTTTTTTATCTACCTTATTCTATTTAACTTATCACAAAGAAATTTACAAACATCCTTGGTCCTATCTATGTCTTGATTTTTTTTTAAATTGTAAGACTTAGCCTAGAGCAGAGTTTCTCAAATTGAACAGGCATCAGAATCACCTGAAAGGCTTATTAAATCACAGATTGCTATTCCTAATGCCAGAAGTTCAGCTTTGTAAGTCTAGGGTGTGACCAGAAACTTTGTATTTCTAACAAGGTCCCAGCTGATCACTGGTCTAGTTTGCAACATGTTCATGCTACGAAATCTTTTCTAAATCAGCTTTGTTTTATATGACATGGGCTTAAATAGGATAGTAGAATAGGAAAACTGAGTTATGTAAACAGACAGGCCTTAAGTCATATTTAAAACCCAATATTTAGCAGCTATATGACCATTACAATTCTACTTCCCTTAACCTCAGTGTCCTCAAATGTAAAATGCATAGAACAATTGCAGCTCAATGTACAGCAATAGTCAATATTGTTGGGTGTTGATAGGGGCTCTTCTGCCCCCAGATTCTTATACTGAAGCTCCCGCCCACAATGTAATGATACTAAGTGGCAGGATCTTTGGGAAGTAATTAGGTTTAGATGAAGTCATGAAGATGGAGCTCTCATGATGGCATTATTGCCCTTACAATAAGAGGAAGCGCTCAGGGCTCTTTTTCTGCCATGTGAATGCACTCTCAGAAAGTAGCAGTCTGCAAGGCAGAAAGAAAGCCTTCAACAAGAACCCCTCCATGCCATCATCCTGATCTTGGACTTCCAGCCTCCGGAACTGAAAGAAAGAAATTTCTATTGTGTAAGCCACTAAGTTGATAGCATTTTGTTATAGCAGCTAGAGCTGAATAAAACATTTGTCAATGGAGTACTATCCTCTGTGCTAAGTGGTTCATTTACATTGTTTTATTTAATTCTCTTAACAAATCCTCCCTATTTTACATGGTAAAACTAAGTCACATTTATAGAAGTAAGAGGCCAAGTAAGTGGCCGAATGAATCTAGGGAATAAGTCTTCATAGACTTTGCCCTTAACCCATGAAATGTGGTTCCTTTATGTCTAGGCTTTGGTCTATGACTAATCTCCTTCCAAGCAAATGCTCCCATCTTGTTAGGCCAATTATCTACTTTCTTCTCTCTTCTTCCATGCTCATTTTTTTATTAGAAATTTTTAATGTACATCATAATGTGATTCATTTTGACATACTTTTCATTGTGACAATTTTCATATATGCAATTTGATAAGCATTATTCATATAGGTTACCCCTTACCCTCCTCTATGTTTCCCCCCCCTTCCCATCTAAGTTTTCCATCCAAGTCTTCTCTATCTTTTACTATGTAGTATTTTTCTATATGTCCTTGGGTTCTATTTCTCTTTAAGATAGAAACTTTTCCTGTAGTGGTCTTTGTTTCTGTCTTGTTAGAACAATTACATGCGATTTCTAGTCCATTTATATTGACCTCATTCTTATCTTCCCTCCCCCCCTTTTAATGTGATCTGACCTTTGAGTAGGATTTTTCCTTCTTGA